>NW_019292631.1:65157-76142 GCF_000500325.1 Leptinotarsa decemlineata | reverse complement strand
TTATTTTTCATGAGAATGAAATTAAAATTCAATCATAATTAATTCAAAGATATATGCTATGGAAATTGTGTAAATTTTAATCTACCAAGAGAGTAGAATTCACCGACCCTTGAGAACACCAATAATATGCGGGCTCAATGCACATTAATGAAAAAGATCTTTGCTTCTGCTGTTGCTTTGATAAATACACACTTCAATTATAGAATATATGACTATGATTAACTCATTGCTGACTTGCAGGATGCTGCTTACTTTCTTACTTTCTGTCATAAATTATTACGTTTAGACATATTATATTTTCAATTATTTTCAAAAACAATTTTTTTTGGTTATGTAAAGTGTAGTAAACATAACAACATAACCGTATACACTATAGATATCCGAGCTCAGTTTGTCGAGAGAGACAGCGTTACGCCAAACCAGTAGAAGGAGAATGGGACAGTCGCTTGCGCGTGGCAACACGTCGCCATGGGATGCGTCGCCAGACCAGCAATCGGTTTTACATGCGACTATGGATGTTTCACATCATATTATCACAAGTTCACGTCGAGCACTTCCAGAAGGCTGGTCCACTGGGTTGGAATCGCTATCTGATTAAAGAAAGAGACTGCTAATTGTTCACTTCGAAAGTGTTGATGGTTTTGTTGAGCCCGATTTATTGATGATTGGTTCAAAGCATTCTGTCGATTACCATAAAGATATGAAAGGCGATGTGTTTGGAAAATATTTTCAGCAAATATGTAATATAATGAGTGCGCTAATGGCGTGCGCTACCTATATTGTTGTAGATAATGTACCGTAAGATTTTTTATCTTAAAAAGTTCTAAATAAAAGTCCGCGATAGCACATATCCATCTCTTATGTGGTAGCCACTATATGCAAAATACTGAGTAAAAAATACGATTGAATTGGATACTGTTTTTACAATGCACATTTTGAAATATCTGTCAAATTACGATTTTCGTTTCTAATATCCAATTGAGATAAACTTTGTATTTTACACTAAGTAATTTGGATGAATCGTTCAAAAGTTATCACGATAATTTTAACTTGACGCAACGCAGTGAGCCATTACGCGTGGCGTATACTAAAAGACGACGGAGGACGATGCGCGGAGGTAGAGAGGCCGTCTAAGCAAAGTGTATTCTGCTCGAAAGGGTTGAAAAACGAAACAATTCCTTCAATATTTTTTTCTTACAGAATGGCATGAAGGTCGCTGTGTACTATGAAGCCTTGTGTGGTGACAGCGTCGATTTCATTACTCATCAGTTGTATCCGCATTTTAGTGAATTGTCCGACTACATAGATCTGGAATTGATACCCTACGGAAAGGCAGTGGTAAGTTTTATATTATTTCAGTTAATCCCCACTGAAGCTGATTTCATACACTCTGCTCGTAACATCCGCATTTCCATGTTTCCTTGAGAAGAAACACAACAGGCATCTATCATAATGGGGCACAACAGGAAATAACAAATCACAATGAACCTTTTTCTGAAGTACGAAAAATCTCTCACTAGCAGTGCTAGTAGTTCGGTAGGGACAAACACTGCCTAATCCTCATATAAACATATGGTAAAGTACAATTAAAAAAGAATGTTTTTAACAAAAGAAAATGTTCCTGGAGCAAAACTGAAATTTACAACTTTGAAGGATAACAATGTTGTAACATTAAAACGTTGGCTTGCACTGAAAAAAAAGTGAATTGAGAGACAGGTTAGTATACAGACTCTAGTAAAAGAGTAACGGTAGATTCAAACTGTAATAAAAGAAATTTAAAATAATTATGAATTTCAGATTTATTTCTGAGTGAAATATGTATCAAATATAGATGGTAATGAAATTATTTTAATTAAATATAATAAATGAATATGATTTAATAAACGATTGAGGTTATATCTCATTCTAATCAATGGTAATTAACTATGGAAAATTTACTATTCATTTCATGTTTAGAGCATACATATGAATATTTATTTATTTTTTGCACTGTTTAATCCACTCTCCTCGAAGCATGTATCCATTTCTTACATCTAACCTCATCAATACGGGGTTTTATAAATGGTATAAAAACACGTTTTCTTCCGGATATCGATTATCCGACGTACAATTCGCCAAACAGCAATGCTTTGCTGGCATAATCCTAGCATAAAATAATTTTTTTATATCAGATTCATATTTTTAAATAATAAATTAATATTACGTAAATAACACTGTTTTACATGTGAATAGTTTGTTTGTCCCTACTACTGGTGCTGCCTCTCATGACACGTTCGCTGTACTATTCCCAAGGAAAATTCTCATTGCGAAGTTAGAACCTATACGGCGGCAATCCAGTATTATTTGCAAAATGTTTTCTTCTAAATAATGGAAATAAAGGAACGCTCAATCGCTTCTATGATTCGATTGAGAGAGTTTGTATTTCAATGAAACTGTAATCTTGTCTAATTTCATTATTCACTTGTCTATATGCCTTTGTGAAAATCGAAAAATACGTCAAGTTCGAGTGATACTCGATTTTTTATCCATAGTTGATGTTTTGCCTTTCTAAAGATTCAAAAGTGGAATGTACTTTTGATAAAAACGTATTGATCCAAATGTCACATGGATTCCTTCCGAACAATCATTTTCATAACCTCTTGAAATTATCAATCAGGAGCAGAGTATTACGGGAGATTTTTCCCAACATTAAATCGTTATTTCAAAACCTCGACACGTGTTTCGATCACCAAGTGAACATTTTCAAGAGGAAGACATTCCTTTTGAAGATGATTACTTGGTTCCAAACAGTACAACACAAATTAGGGACTGCTCGATTCCACAAAAGGAATAATTTTTTCTTTCGAAGACTAGCGAACTGACTCGCCATTGCACAGTTTGCAGGACATATATGCCTAAATTTTCTCCAGTTATGGTTTCACTTTAGTTTATCCATGAAGAAGGTTTCCATTTTCCTATGCAAGAGATACTATCAAGATATAGTGGCTGGAATTTTCACCTTCAAATTTCTAGAAATATCCAGGATGTTCGAAAGTACTCGAGAACATCTCACAATTCTGGAAACACCTCTGTAGAAGATAACAGAGGTACCTAACTCAGTTGAGAACCTGAATTTTGTTCACCTGTGACAACGTAGGTGTGCTAATTTGAAAACCAGTAAGTAAACTAGATCGATTTGATCACATAGCAGGTTACATCTGCATTGCTTATGCTAATGAGTTTCCAAGGATTCCAAGTAATTGCATTTCCAACCCTTGCTTGCATAGTGCAAAATTTCCGTATCGTTTAGATTCGGGAATTTGTGGTTGCATCCCAAGGAATGGTTTGAAAACGTCGAATCATTTTTAACTAGTCAAGGACCTTTCATGCTCAGCATATCATTTTGAGAAATTTCAGCTACATTTTCTCACATAAACACTATTACATTCCGAACACTCTAGATTCATCCATTTTCTCCACTTGATTTTTAGCATCAAAAAGGAAATTAGATAACCTGGCATGTGGTCTGAATGCCATTTTCACAATTGTCTCTGTTCTTCCATCAATATTTGTTAGTTACAAATTTTTTGATTTCTGAATGTTTGATCTGGAGGCATATTAATCTGTACATGAATTCGAGGCTTTGTTTTCCTACTAACTCTTGGATTGTGTCTGCGATGAAACCATTTAATGTCCTGTCTGTATAATTATTTTAAAACTTGCATAACTACAAGATAATACTTCTCATTGACCGTACAACCATGTGTAAAGAACTCCTGATGTAGTAAACCAAAGTAATCGAAGAAAATCATGAGTGAAACCATGAGTAAAACCTTGATATTTGATCGAACTTGACCTGTTTTTTCGGTCTTGACTCTCCTGGGCTATTCCATTGGGACGATTGGACTTTGGTTTCCATGTCATAAACATATATCCATGATTCATCACCAGTTATGACTATTTCGAACAAACTTGCATCGTCGTTGACGTCTTTCAACAAACAATTCCTGAGCGATGCTCATGTAACGGTTTTTTTAAAATTCAGCAACTTTAGAACGAACTTCGCTGTCACACGCCACATGTTCAAAATTTTCGAAAAAATTGCCTAAGCCAACCGGTATGCCAAGATCCTCAGCAACTTTCATTACTTTCTCAACATTTTCTTCGGTTGTTGATATGCTAGGACGTCCAGGGCGAGCGTCATCGTTTACATCTTCTCAACCTTTTGTGGCAAGCTTGTACGAATTGTAAACATTTTTATGACTCGGAGTACAATCACTGTATGTCACTCTCAACATTTTATTTGTTTTTCAGCAATCGATTCCTTCGTTTACACAAAATTTGATGGGCATTCTTTCTTCCAAGCAGAAAATTACTGAACACAAAACACTTCTAACTTTTATGCCTCTCATAAACAGTGTAAACATGCCAAACAGTTGAAACAGTGAACATATGTTCAAGACGGGTGTACCAATATGAAATCGAAAGTACGTAGCCCGCGAAATTTGAACATTCACCTTATTTATTGGACATCTCACTACATTACAAGATGAAAAATCTCGTAAAAGAACTTTCGATGTCATAATGGCAATCGCCTCCATTGTGATATTCTCTCTGAGAAGATTTACTCTTATCGATATCGATATATTGATACCATTGGACATATTTTCGTCAAAAACCGTTGATAAGAAAAATGTTCCTTGATGTGAAATAAGGTGTCAAACGGTTTGGAACTATCGGTAAAAAATTCATTCATTCAACTTCCATTTCTTTCCAGTTCGTATACAGTGTGGTCCACTAACTCTGCAACAAAGGGGAAACTTTTTAATTTTTGTGCATGTTCCAAAACTATACCAAGTGTACCTGAAATGGCTTTATGAGAAATACCATACAGGACAGACCAAAAAATATAAAGTTCGTTCAGGAGTAAAGTACCCTTATTTCAAAAAATACAGAAATATGTTGAAAAGAAAAGTTGCTTGAAATTAGAAGTTATGTTCAGATACGAAGTCATGGCCTGCTATTGAGATTTTTTTTTAAAAAATCTGAATTACATCCGTCTGATACATATTTTTACTATTTTGATTTAATATGTATTTGAAGTAGCCACAATCAAATGAGTTTGAAGTATTTTTCATCAAATTGAAGTGTTTTTGTACAATTTACTTGGATTTGTATTTTTTAGGTGACCGTCAACTTCATGTTTGTTGCAACGATATTTAACAGAACTCTAGAATAAAACAAATACTCTTTTTAACGAGGCAAATGCTTTACTAAATACACTTTAATTTGATAAAAAATACTCCAAACTGATTTGATTGTGGCTACTTCAAATACATATTTAATCAAAATAGTAAAAATATGTATCATACGGGGGTAATTCAAAATTTTCCAAAAGAAAAAAAAATCTGAATAGCAGGCCATGACTTCGTATCTGAGCATAACTTCTAATTTCAAGCAACTTTTCAACATATTTCTATATTTTTTTAAATAAGGGTACTTTACTCCTGAACGAACTTGATAATTTTTTGGCCTATCCTGTTAGGTGTTTGTCATAAAGCCATTTCAGGTACACTTGGTATAGTTTTGGAACATGCACCAACTTTTGTCAAGAATAAAATTTTCTGAGAAATCGATAATAAAAAAGTTTCCCATTTGTCGCACACTTAGTGGACCACACTGTATGTTCATAATTGATTAATTAATCAAATTTTTGTGAGAATCAGTTAGTTGATTCCTGAGAAGTTTTGTTGTTATTATCAAATTTTCATCAGTTTTCATGCCGAAATAATATATAAATAAAACTGATTCAGTTACTTTTTTCTTCAGCATAATTATAATAATGGTAGCTACGAGTTTTCGTGTCAGCACGGCCCCTCAGAATGTAAAGGAAACAAATTACAGTCATGTATTCTGGCCCACAACGACGATCAACTGAAACAAGTACAATTCGTCAACTGTATAATGAGACGAAGGAGTCGATCTTCTTCCTCGACTGTTAAGGGTGTAAGTATTTCTGTAAATTTATACTTTTCTTTGAGAACTCATATTGTTACATATTTTGAAGAAGAGACGAATTTCACGTGTATTGGAGTTGTACTGTTATTATTTTTCTTGTAACTATGTTCTTGCTGCTCGTTAGTATGTTCATTCCTTTCTGCGTTTATGTGGAATAAACTTCCAAATGGATTTGAAATCCAGTAATTCAAATCCAATGTGAATCGCTACTTTCTAACAGGCACCGCTCTTGGAACGCCTTTAGAATTTTCTTGTAGTGCTTGTATTTTGTCTTAAAAAAACTGAAATAATTTTGAAAACCTAATGGAGAAGAAAAAGTTTCATTCGATAAACATTGGTAAAATAACTCACCTCCACTGACAGAATATTATTCCAGAAATTTTTCATGATTGAAATAGTGATGAACATGAAGTAACTCAATTGGTGAATTTTCCCGTGGTTTTCATAATGATACGTTTTTGTGTAGGTAATTCAATGCTCATATTTGTATATCATATGCTCATATATGTATATCATTGTGAAGAGTTTTTATTGACATATTTATTTTTTTCGGCAATGATGATGGTGATGATGATGATGATGATGATGATGGGAGAGAGAAAATCAAAAAGAAAAACGCGGCACGAAACCAAATACTTTTGCTTGAACAAAAGCCACAACCGGTATTCCAAACAGCAATGCTGATATTGCCAACAGCTGGAAAATAAGGAAGCCACCATTCAAACCGAAATAAACTGAGAGGATGTGATGTGTCACAAATTGGTTGTATCATCGATGCTTGTGACCAGAATAACCATCATATTTAATATTTCGTTTGTCAACTAGATACATAATCCAGAACGCATATCATCGTTTCAAAATAAAGAATATGAATTATCAGGAACTGGATAACTTATATACATCGGTAGTAGGTAGGACAGAGTCAGATGCTACAAATGCAATACGGATTTATACAGATGGCTCAAAAACCAAAGAAGGCTCAGGATGTGGAGTGTACTCCAGATCACTAAGCCTAAGGATTAAGTGGGGAATGGGAAGAAATACCAGCGTGGTCCAAACAGAACTGGCTGGTATATCAATCGCCACAAAAGAAATAACCAAGAAAAGAATTTCTGGCAAAAACATAACAATCTGCACTGACAGCAGATAAGCACTATTAGCCTTGAACAGACAGCGTGTTTACACAGGGTTATTACTAGAGTGCCACCAAGATTTAGCCAAAGCCTAGGTAGATAATAACATTATCCTGAGGTGGGTTAAAGGGCACGACAGGAGTTAAGGTAATCGCATTGCCGACTCTTTAGCCAAGGAAGCGGCTGGACTAAGAATTTTAGGACCCAGTGGCACCCACGGCCTGATGACTTTGACAATTGCGAAACTAGTCGAATGTTACCCCCATGCTCAACCTTTAAAGAAATGGGATGAAATCAAAGAATGTATCCTTGCCAGGATCCCCTTGGGCGACCCTGGGAAGCTGGCGCCGAAGAAATATCTGGCGATGACCAGGAAAAATCTACGCCTTACAGTAGGATTTCTGACTGGCCACTGTCAGCTAAGGAAACACCTACATAATATGGGGCTAGTGGACACACCTCTATGCAGGATGTGTGAACAGGAAGATGAGACTATCAGGCATGTCCTGTGCGAGTGCCCGGAGTTATCGTCAATAAGAGAGTGTGTGTTCGGCGAGTCTTGGCCTACACCTGCCGATATAAAGGAGATGTCTCACAGCGACCTGTCCACCTTCCTGGAAAGGACAAGATGGACGATGACCTAGAAGGACAACTTCTCGAGAGGATATACAATGGGTCACATGTGGCCTGAGTGCGTGGGCTTACACTCACCCTCCCTACTCTACAGATACAGATACATCGGTAGTGATGTATATCCCAGAAAGTACAGGTTTAGTTCATATACCACGACCAGTAACAAATAACTAGATAAAGTCGAGTGAGTCATCAAAATAATTGTATTTGTTGAGTCTACAGCGTATCAAAAAATTGTTTTTACAAATATTTCAACCTAAATTCATGTGGCATTCAATAAGAGCCCTCAAAAAGCCTGAATGCGTGTTGGCACATATGTAAACTTGTTAGTTTAGTATGTTTCTCCGAAGGTAATATTACAACTGAAAAAAAAACTTGTAGAAACATCATAAAGTGTTTTAGCAAATCATACACTGAAATATGTCCATCAATAAAGATACTCGTAATCTTTCACATATCTAACTCCTATAATTTATAATCTGGTGAATTTCTAGTTTCAATACAATATGTTTGTTACATTTTGCCAACCCATTTGAAGTTTTTTTTTTTCAATTCAAATATTAGTTTCAGATCATATTTATTCATGATGATTTCATTGTTTACAGTGTGCTAGACAATACCACCTAGACGTCGAAAACTTTGACTCCTGTTCAAAAGGATCCGAAGGCGACAGACTCTTAGCAGGAATGGGAGATAAAACGTTGGCTCTTGATCCATCTATTTCTTTCGTTCCAACAATCATTTTCGATGGGAAATATAACGAAGATGTACAGAATGATTCCTTGGTGGACTTCGTTGCTGTTGTTTGTAGTAAAATAGGTGGAACAAAACCCTCCATCTGTGAAAATAGACATTTACCGAGAAGATTGTGGAATTAATAAAAAACAGAGTTTAATGTACTAAAGGTTTGTTTCTATTCGACTGTATCCTGTACCTTGAAGAATGTAGAAGAGCCTAATATTTTGTGAAAAATCAATATTCAGCGATTTTCAGTATCAGAGAGAAATTTGTCGAAATGAAACAGAATTCTTTTGAAACTGCCCCCGTACTGCCGCAGCCTTTATGTCCCTACATTTTGAATCTGTTAAATCTTTGAAAATATTGATTTACATTATATGTTGTGAAGGGACATATTCATCTATATTAAATAGACAATGTATTAAAAGTACCTATGTATTCAAAGCCATTATTTCTCGAGGATAAAAGTGTTATTATAGATTATCCCTAAGAGATAGACATATACCATCGTGGACTTTTTTGTAGACCTTTTCAAGGTGACAATTGATACTTGAACCATAAAAAAAGAAATTCACTGAAACACGAAAAATATATATGTTCTGAGAAAAAAGTTTTGAGCTATATTTTCATGATGCCTTAAAATAGAATGAGAATTACGGTTTTCATTTGAAAAAACAGTATCGTAATTCAATGATTATTCATCCTCAGCAATACAAATCAACGAGTGTTTCATTTTCCAAACAAGTCAGGTGAATTGAATGAGTCGATTCGAATATCGTAGATGGATAATTGTTAAGAAACAAAATTCTGAATTTTTTTTTTTGGCTTGATTACCAACTTCAATATACTGGAATATTGTTTTTCTCACGATAATACCTCGTTTGATTGATGGCCTATTCATTTTATAGAAATTCATATCAAATATAGGATGAAGAGAATAACTTTTGTCTGATTTCTACCAAGTTTTTTTTTCGATACGACCGGTTGCGTTTTGTTAAACCATTCTCAGTGCACTTCATTCAGTTGTAAATGAACATGAATATGTTCAAATGAAGCTACCTTGGTTGGAATTTTGGCTAAACAAATTTACATCTCAAAAAATTAAAGCAGTGTGTCCCTTCTGCAAAGATATTTGGTGGAACAGTTGCACTAACGGTGTATTTAAAATCAAACATGAATCATATTAGTTGTTGAAAATTTCAATTCGGCGCTGCGGTCGAACGGATCATTACCGTATTATCACCAACAGTGTAGATATATGAGATCATTTGAAGGATATATAGAAAAAAACAAATGTTCTTGCTTGTCTCTTTACTATCTATAAGTGTTTTGTTGTATAAATTGTGATTAGGTGATACATGAATCAAATTGATTGTTGATGATTTCAGTTTGGAACTGTGATGTGACGGAATATGCTAGTACTATCTATAGACAAACTTGTTGCCAGATGTGAATCTTCGCTCAACGCCATTGGTGAATTGAAAATACCAACAATAATTTTTAATTCATGTAACTGTAATGACTAATAGTTCTATTCGTTGTTTAGCAAAAATCTAACACATAGAAAATCAACGACATTTTTTTGTGTACAACTCAATATTCTATACTGTTTTTTTGGGTATCTGTATCTGAAGGGTAGTGAGGGTGAGTGTACGCCCACAGCACTTAGGCCACACGTGACCCATTGTATATCCTCCCGAGGAGTTGTCCTTCTAGGCCATCGTACATCCTGTCCTTTCCAGGAAGGTGGACAGGTCACTAGGAGACATATCCTTTATATCGGCAGGTGTAGGCCAAGACTCGCCGAACACACACTCTCTAATTGAGGATAACTCCGGACACTCGCATAAAACATGCCTGACAATTTCATCTTTCTGTTCATACATCCTGCATAGATGTGTGTCCACTAACCCCATAATATGGAGGTGTTTCCTTAGTTGACAGTGGCCAGTCAGAAATTCTACTATTGAGTATAAGTTTTTCCTGGTCATCGCCAGATATGTCTTTGGCGCTTCCCAGGGTCTTCCAGGGTGATTCTGGCAAGACTGCATCCTTTGATTACATCTCAACTTTTTAGGAATTGACCATGGCTGTGACGTTTGGCTGGTTCCGCAATAGTCGAAATCATCAGGCCGTAGGTGTCACTAGGTCCTGAAATTCTTAGTTCAGCCGCTTTCTCGGCTAAAGAGCCGGCAATACGACTACCATTACTCCTGTCGTACCCTTCAACCCACCTCAGGATAATGTTATTAACTACCGAGGTTTGTTTGAAGGTGATTGACAATGTTTCATGATGAATTTCACTAGTTCGGACTTCCATTGTCTACTATACACTGTGTCCGTAAAGTATGGAACAAATTCATTTTTAGCTAAACAGGTCATTTTAAGGAATAATCCTGAAACACGTCGATTTTTGATGTTAATTTACCGTATTTTAAAATAATAATCTAATATACAGGGTGAATTACGTTCGAGTAATGACGT
>NW_019292631.1:0-62844 GCF_000500325.1 Leptinotarsa decemlineata | reverse complement strand
ACCTATCAATAGTCAGATCTCGGAGAAATAAGTCCAGTTATCACCTGAAGACGATTGTGAATACTAACAATGGTGAATTAACTTGGTTTGGAATTTTTTAATTTGTAATTTTAATTTTTTGTTAATAATTTTTTTAATTTCAATTTCGTGTTAATATTTCATTTGTTGATTTTTTGGTTGTTACTTGTATTTCACTTCTGATTTCTGTTTTTTGGCCTAATATAATTGTTATTTTCTCAGCCAACCTTTCTATTTTTTATTTTTTTACAGATTCTTTCAGGGATTTCGAATCAATTCGTATCATACTAGACAATAGAAGTCCGAACTAATGAAATGCAACATCCTAATAGTTTGAATATATTATGAAATTTGGATTTGACATGATTTTACAATTTAACAAAAAGAGTAGAATTACAATCTAAAATGAATCCTACAACGCTTTCATTACCAAAATTAAACTGAACATAAATAAAAGCGTCGTTGAATGTAACCCTAATGCTGCATTCTTCGGTTTGCATTGGCTGTCCACAAGCAGGAAGTCCACAATATCCACTAAATTATTTTTAGAGATTTTGTTGAGAGTCTCAATGTATTCATTATCAAATGTTACTGTCGGAACGCCCGTTAATTTTGGTTTCAAAGAATGAGTTCTATTTCCATAATCAACTAGCAGTTGATCACCTTGTCCTGATTCCATGCATTTTTGTATTTCTTCCCAACTAATGTAGTTATCAGCTGCACACTGAAAAATACAGTTATATATGTTTATTCAGTAGAAAACAATACTAATAATAATAATAGCTTCATTGTCCAATAGTTACCCATTTACGGAACGATAAACAGAACTATACTCATAATGAAAAAAAGATCCAGAAACAAGTGAATGAAAAACTTTTGATTGTTTGAATATAGGTCATTCAGATTCATGGAGAATATATCAGACTCGGGTGAGGATGAGTATTATCTGTTTTAAACGTATATGTGTATATAATACAATATAATGATAATAATAATGAAAGAACTGAAGAATAGTTGGACCAATTTTAATAATTTTTGTATTTTTTGATTTGTTTTCTTCGGGAATGGACTAATGAGTATTGAAATATGATATAATAATAATAAAAGAACCTAAAAACGGCTGGACATATTTTTATGATTTTTGTCTTCTTGGATTTGTCTTCGTCGAGAATACGATGATATAAGTATTCAAATATAATATTTCATCAATAAAAATTGTAATACTAATAAAAAAAGAACTCAAGAACAGCTGGACCAATTTTTATGATTCTTGTATTTTTGTATTTGTCTTTGTCAATTAAATTAATGAAAAAACTTTTGTCTAATTACCACTAGTTGATTTGATTTATTGACTGTTAAACGAAACGACGTTCGCCGGGTCCGCTAGTCTTCATATAAATACTGAAGGATGAAATCACGTTCTACTTTTTGTGGATTGATGTGAACCAATTTCTAATTTGATAATTTTAGAAAGTAATTTCTTCCTCTTTTATGATTATCGTCATATCAGTTTTGCTTCATGAAGATGTTACGTTGACTAAACCTTCTTTTTCAATTCGATTATAGATCCCAAAAGTAAATACTCTCATAGTTGACCTACTTTTGTCAGATATTTGTCATCAGTAGCATTAGGAGATGCCATAGCACACATCGCAAATTGTATACCATAGTCACCAAGAGCCAAATTCAAAGCACAGGCATGCACTTTATTTCCATAACATTCAGCTTCTTGATGCTGACAAGTGAAAATATATTTATCACCTTCCTTCGTAATCTGGAAAAAAGACATTCAGTTAAGAAAAAAATTGTTCATTGGAATATTTCTATTCATATTCTCTAAACAACATTTTTTATAGAGGACTCGATATTTTATACTGTTTTTTGGGTTTATAACCTTCCACAATCTGAAAAAATTAATCATAAATCAATGGAGAATCTGTCGAAGTGTAGTAAAGGGCAAACTGAAAAGTTAACACCGAAAAGTTACTGCGCGATATAAACTACAGGACGGTCCAATTAGTCAGTAACTTGTCAATTTCATAAATTTTACCTACAAATAGAAATTAATCAACTGAAAAAATTAAAGGTGGATACTTAGCTTTTTTGAGTGGTGAACGTTTCGGAAAACAAGCCTTTTCCGTTTTCAAAACCTGTATTCACTGTTTGAGGAGAGATTCCCCTAGTGAATACAGATTTTGAAAACGTAAAATACTAAAGATAATCCCGAAGAAGCCATTGTATGGCAAAACACGTGTTGCGTTTTTGTGATATCGTTTAGTGAAAATCTCACAATAAAGTGTTATTTAAATATGTTTGGAAAAGAATTGTTTTCCGGAACGTTAACATCTCGAAAAAGCTAAGTATAAATAATAAATTTTTTCAATTGACTTTTTTCAATTTGTAGGCGAAATTTATGAATATGACAAGTTGCTAACTAACTGGATTTTCCAGTAGTTTATCTTTTGCAGTATCTTTTCGGGGTTCTCTATTGATACATCTTTAATTTTTTCAGATTGTGGAAGGTTATAAACCCAAGAAACAGTACAAAATATTTTTTTTATATTTTTCCAAGGTCGAAACAATTATAACAATACTCTGAAAGTGACAAAAACATTCAGATTTCCACTTCAATATCATTGTATAGAAAGTGCCTTTATAAATGTCTACTTCATTCTATATGATGAAGGAGAATTGAAAAACCAGAAGGTTTCTTTGATAAAATTCATCTTTTCTGAAAAAAAAATTGTTTTCGATTAATATTAAATGTAAGTTACAAAAAGGATTTGAAGCTATTTGCACGGTGTCACCAACTGGAGCTAACCGCACATTAGTGGTTTTAATTAGGGACGTAGCATTTCCAGGCATCATCTAACATCACCAATTGGCTGCACCGCGCTGATGAGGCTAATAGCCAGAAACACGAATCCGCGGTTTGCCCCCATTTTCTGAGTGTTCTGTCCACGAATTTATTTCAGGGCAGTAAAAATGAGTAAAACACAACGAATTGAATATATAAATCGACGAAAGGAAGTTAAGCATCAATGAATTTTTTTTCGTCGATTTAATTCATTCAATTCATTGTTTTTTAATGCCCCGAACAAGCTTCCCATTAGAAGCGAAAGCATGGCAAAGTAGAGCAGAGTTTTGATTTTTGATTTTCTGACTGAGACACCCCGTTAATATGTATATATGTATGTATGTGAAGAACAGTATTTTGGGGTTGCAGCCAGGTTTTGAGGGCGATTCAAAGGAAACTCTTTGTTTTTTGTCAAGCTTTCGGTAATGCTTACCACCTTCCTCAGTACAACTGTAATACATTCATTAACAATATGTTTTATATCACAAACGGAACTACTTACTAACGCGAGATCGAGAAAGAAAATTAGTATCTCTACAAAACATGAAACATTTCTTTTTTGATGGAAGTGACTGCAACTCCAAAATACTGTTCTTCATATAGTATATTGTCACGAATTATCCTGAATATGTATATATGTATATATGTCTTTTGGGTAGCAAGGAAGGAGGGGAGCAGGACATTACTACTCACATTTGCTTTTCCAAAAGGTATCAAGTCCACTTTCACCTTATCTTTCAGTACCTTATAACCTGGGGAGAGCTGATCTTTGAAGAAATCTACAGAATGCGGACAGAGACATTCATAGTAGACTGAGACGGTCAAATTTTTTGCCTAGAAAAACGTAAAAAATTTCAAATAGAAATTATATTTCAGAAAATATCGTCGAAGTGGTCAATGCTTGGTGGTTGTCGATACGTGATTGAAATGATGTTTTTTGAATAAGCAATCATCATGACGAACAGTTGGAAATGATCAAATCAGTCATCGCTGTTATGTTACATGAGGTGATGTAATAATCGTTGAACATACTTTGTGTCCGTTCTCAAACTTATCACGGATCATTGTAACCTCAACCCTCCCATAAAATAAGTACCTATTGAATCAAGATATATTATTTTATCTCATTAATTGAAATTTTATCTTATGAAAGGTTCGATATATGACTCATTCTGTTCAATACAGACGTATAAACTGCACACAGATCGAAACATTATGTTCAGATCTGTTCTGACTGACAAAAAATCAACTAGCTGTATGGATGTTTTTAAATGGTTGCCTGTTTCTACAATACAAGATTAATTACAGTTGAAAATCACACATTTATATGCAAAAAAGTACAATGAATAAATGCAGAGGTTGCCTTAGATATTGAGTAATGAAGATTGTGAGAGCTTATTGTAAACCTAAGATCTTTCACACGGGGAGCTTCACGTCTTGCGCCTCCGAGAGAGAGGAAGGCTTTCAGCGCCAAAATGCAACGAGTCCAATGGAGCTTTCAGACGAATAGCGGGAGCCGCCACGTCTCGGGAGACGTGGCTCTCATGTATATTGCACCTCGAGCTAAGGAGCCACGTCTCCTCCTCAAAATGCAAAAGGTTGAGTGGAGCTCTCACAAGTTGAATGAAAACGCCTCTCCCTAGTTGACTCTTTAGACTAGTCATCCTGGCAGATTACGATGTGGAGCTATCAATCAGTGCTGTTTGCAACCGACCCACTCTGCGATGAAAGTCTCGACATGTATAAGGACCTCAAGAAGTTGTAAAAAGTTGGATGGAAGTCTGCAAGGTGCTCAACGTAGGTTTTGCAACTTTATCCAACCCCGTTTTTAGTTATTTGGAAGTATACAAAACATTCCTGATCGTTGGCGTTTCTGTTGATGGTAGAGAATATATTTGGCACCAACTCGCGTGCGATCCATTATGCAACTGAGCTCAAGCAGCCAGGAACTGAAAAAGGCTTCCGGTGTGGATGGGCGAAAGGTAAGAGTGATAAATGCTCTCGTGTGACAAAGTCCTAAGACTTCTTTCACACGGGAGCTCCACGTCTCTCCCTCTCAAAAGAGGAGAAGGCTCTTAGCGCCAAAATGCACCGAGTCCAGTGGGGCTTTCAGAGAGCGGGAGTCACTATGCCTTGGGAGATGAGAGCTCTCACGTCTCTTGCACCTCGAGCCGGGGAGCCACGTCTCCTCCTCCTCAAAATGCAAAAGGATGAGTGGGGAGCTATTAATTAATGCTGTCTGCAACCAACCCACTCTGTAATAAAAGTCTCGACATGTTTAAGGAAGTGAATGAGGTCGTAAAAAGTTGTGTGTGAGTCTGCAAGATAACCAACGTAGGTTTCGCCACTTCATTCATTCCCGTTTTTGGTTGATTGGACGTATCCAAAATATTTCTGATCGTTGGCGTTTCTGTCTTCGAAGTTTGTATCGACGGCAGAGAAGGCATTTGGCAACAGCTATCCATTCTACGACCGAGCTCAAGGAGTCAGGAACCGAAAAAGGATTTCGGTGTGAATAGACGGTAGGTAGAAGTGATGAACGTTTCCGTATAGGAGCGAGAGACATAAAGCTCCACGTGTGAAAGATCCCTAAGACTTCTTTCACACGGGGAGCTTCACATCTCTCGCTCCCAAAGAAGGGGAATACTCTTGGCGCCAAAATGCAACACCACCAATGGAGTTTTCAGACGGAATTCGAGAGCCGCCACGTCTTTTTCACCTTGAGCCTTGAAGCCACATCTCCTCCTCAAAATACAGAAGAATGAGTGAGGGCTTCCACAAGAGAAGTGGAAACGGCTCTCCCTAGTTCATGCATACTAGTTATCAAAACAGATTACGATGTGGAGCTATCTATCAGTGATCGTTGACATTTCTGTCGTTGAGGTTTGTGTCGACGGTAGAAAAGGTATATGGCAAGAGCTCCACTGAGCTCAAGGAGCCAGGAACTTAAAAGACTTCCGGTGTGAATGGGCGTTAAGTAGGAGTGATAAAAGCTTCCGTATAGGAGCAAAAGACGTGAAGCTCCTCATGTGAAATAGATCTAAGGTTGTGCATGAAAGTTTTCTTGTCGTTTCATTAACACGAACCTTTGTGAAATATTTCTTTCATGGGTGTTTATAATAGAATAAGAATGCATTCGTGTAGTTTGTATTGATAAGAAGAAAAAAGCGACCGGGGTATTTGATGAAACACATATATTCATTCTCTTTGAACCGTTACATCAGTAATGGTTTATCAAACAAAGAAAAAAAAATCCAGTTTTCCATTGACAAACTTTTGAAGGATACTTCCAGAAAAGCAAATCATTCCAGGCTTATGTAATTTTTACGTAAACCATCTACTTGGATTAACACTTCGTACTGGGTCAAATTTTGCAACTAAATTTCTTAGGAGATATTCCCAATCAATCAAACTGAAATTTTGCATATACGTTTGTTCATTTAATAATGCTTTAATTATAATTGTTGAATGATACCATTCTATACTCAAACATGGCGGATCGCCCAAGATGGCAGACAAATATTTCATACACTCTCATGACATCACTGTCGAATAAAAGGGTTTTCTGAAAATGATACAAAAAATAACTCTGAATCCAGTATGGCAGACTACTCGAGATGGCGGATTAGTCATTTATGCAGCCCTATGATGTGGGTATCAAATGAAAGGGTTTGTTGTAACGAATACGAAAAATAATATGTACATACAGAAATAAAAAATTGATATTAATGAAAAAAAATAATTTGATATTGAAATTATATTTTTAAGTAACATCTTTTTTACAAGAACTAAAGGAAAGAAAAGGAACATTGAATCGAATCGAACCTATCAATCCATAGTATTACAAAATTCAGATGATTTAAAAGGTCATCGGATAGAAACAACGATACAATATGTAACTTGATTTTGACATAGGTTATTCTAAGAACACAGTCATGTTTTTATGTAGATAAATCTCGCGACAGCTCGTGTAATGTAATAAACCGATTGAGTTTTTAAAGTTGGCAATTTTGTTTATTATATCATTTGCCTAACAATATTCTTTCCTCGTTTCCGTTCAACTGAATTGTTTCAAATTTCAATCTTATTTGTTAGCTAGCACCACTCAATTCATATGGTGAATTACTCTGAATGAAATCAAACAACTGAAGGATCAAGTTTCCTTTTACGCTCATCATGATCTGCTATAGATTTATTTTCATCAACAAATAAATGAGTAGTCAATTGATCAAGTTATTGCTCTTCACAGAATTTACAGACTTTTCTCTTTCAAAGATTACGTAACAGTGCCAAAGTCTATGACCTAACCTCTTCCGAATATATGAATCGAAATCAGTATTAAAGAAGGATTTATTGAAATTGAAATAATTAGATTCTTTTCGAATTATATTTTCTGAATTTGCATATAGTGCATATTCTATAACATTATATGTACACGGAATGGCCTCAGGCCCATTTTCATGGGATCGAAATCCGTAAAATACTCACATGATTCTCAAAAACAAGCAGTGCCGACAATAATGATACAAACCACCACTTCATTTCAACACTTCAATTTTTCAAACCGTAAATTGATGGACACCACAGCTGATAAAAGTACTTTCATCTCAATCGACGTCTTTTATAGGTTTATCTAATCGTATAAATAAATCAGAATGAATCAACCGCTTTGAGCACTTCAAAACAAGGTTAAATCATATCAAATATCGAGAGGTGTAATATTATTTGGGAAACGGGCGAGTTACGTCACTGTATCTATTGAAAATACTTACGCAACACCAGAACAAAAATTACGAGCTCCCAACATGCGTTTTGCTAACCAAGTTAACGTCTTCAGAAGATCATTATGACTTATAGCTTATGACTTATAGAACCTGTTTTCAATGGATTCATTTTACGCGTCACTTACGTAACTGTCCTTGATATCGACATCACGTACAATTATATACATTGTGTCCTCCTTCTAATATGACCACGCCCGTTTCACTGCCATATTTTTTGAATAATATTCGAATTGAACTGATTTTCAAATAACGTAACTTATGTCATACTCAATTTCAACAAAAAAGTTTCAAAATTCAATTACGCATCACAAGAAGAAACCAATAAATTTGTTATCTTCGTCACCTCATGTAGAAGATGCAGTTAGATGAAAATATAAATGAACTGAGGCACATGTTCAATTCAAGGTTTATGAGAATTTCCATGTTTTCTAGATGTATTCGTTGAGAGGCGTGGCACAAGACTGACACACAAAGTGTACCGAAAACCGACACATACGGACAGATATCTGCATGCACTTTTGGACCACCATCCGAGTGAAAAGCAGGGAATTATCAACACATTGACAGAACGTACCCGTAAAATATATGAACCGATACATCTACAAGAAGAATTGGAGCATCTTGAAGTGGCTTTAAGATCGAATGGATGTAACCAAGATCAACAAGGCCACGAAACTGAAGACTTCCACAAGTCGAAATATGGAGGAAACTCAAACGGTTGCACGTGCATTTCTACCATACATCCCTAGGGTTACAGACATAATCGGAAAAATATTAAGGAAGCATAACATGAAAACAGTGTTCAACCCCACCAGTAAAATACAACAAAGCCTGAGATCTCCGGAAGACAAAAGAGATCCACAATCAGCTGCGGGGGTATATCGTCACCTGCGGAAAAGTTTATATCGGTACCATCAAAATATCCATGGGTACAAAGCTGAATAAACATCGGAGAAACTATTCAGTGAAAGAGATCATACGATACTGTTTGAAGATGTGAAACTACTTGCACCCGATCATGGATACCACAGTCGGCTTGTACGAGAAGCCATAGAAATCCATGAACCATGAAATCCATCAACCTCTGTTAAACAGCACCCTAGTTTGATCAGTATTTTCTAATAATCAAATCGTAGAATTTTCGCACTTCAAACTTTTCAAAATTAATGTGAATTGAATCAACAACTGAGATATGAGAGATTGAAAATAGGATACACAATATTGAACTATATTTTATTCAGGTGTATCATCTAAGGATATATTTGATGTTTGATAGTTCGTATTGGAACATCTGGCGTGAAATGAATCTATTGAAAAGACTTTACCAACACCAGAACATAATTACAGCCTCTCGACGCTCACCAAGTTAGCGTCCTTAAGAGATCATCATGACTGAGTTTCACTACTATTTTGGTGTTTTTATATGCTAGTGGCCTAGCTAATACCTGTTAGTAGTACCTAACCACTAACAAAAGCCTGAACTTGGAAAGTAAAAACGAGTGTGCCCCACAAGAAATATGTAATGTGATGAAGAAATTGATATTTTTCAAAACATTGTTAGCTAATTACAAAATGGAAGTAGATAAAATTTCAAATATTAGTAGGTATGTCAGGAGCTACGTGGAGTAACAAATCGTATCGACTGTATCTTTTCACAGTTTCCATCCATCCTGTTTTCAAACTATTCAAAATTGGATGAAATAATAACACATGAATATTACTACAGTTTATTCCAACACCAAACTTTTATTTTAACACCTCGATCACCAAGTGATAATCTTCAAAAGGAATCTCTTCCTCTTCCTCTTGAACATATATTTGAATGGTTTCCATCAGGTTGCTTGTTGTTATCAAATTGATGATATTACTTCTTATTCTCTTCGTGTGTCGAAATTACCTATTCTTTTCGTGTGTCGAAATTACTTATTTTCTTCAGCTACAACAGGAGAAATTATTGAGACCAAAGAAAACAAACCTTTGGAGATAACTGTATGAGATGAAGAAATGTTTAGTTGCAGATTCAAGGCACATCTTGTTATATTTTGTCTACAATCGACGACCGCCTGCCTGGTACTGACGATGCCCAATAGGCTGAAACAGCTGTATACCGGTGGCTCTTAAATTGAAATCAATAAGGGAATGATCAAGGAGTACTTATCTATTTATTTTTTGATTTTCATGGAATTATTTTCCAGCAGCTTGACTGCATTTACCTTTAACATTAACATTTAGACAAGATAATGGATCGGTTCCCAGATTTTTGGAAAGGCATACCAGGCAAAATGAATAGCTTGAACCACGTTAATACGAAAAATCTGCTGTCCTGTTCAATTCAAGGCATTGTCACGCATTCCTTCAGATTTCATTGAGATCTATATATCATCCCAATAATTTCTACAGTAAAAAATAAGGTATACAGGTCAACTGAACATGTTTACCAATACTCAAGATGCCCAAAAATGGACGAAAATACCACTCCGATTGACATCCTCCTAGTAACTTACCTGTCCACAACGTGGACAGCAAAAGTGCAGTTCAATCAGGAGTGAGCATTCACATGGGCATACACCCCTAGTACCCTTTAAAACTATAAATTCGAGTGAATAAACGATAAATCTGCTGGAGGTGACCATACACCACAATATGTAATGAAAGCATGTTCTGAATGGTTGGAATCTCCACTTCTATTCATTTATAATCTAGCGATTGAAAACGAAGAGTATCCAATGATTTGAATGTCAGCCATATGTGTAGGGGAGACCGGGGTTGGTTGGGCACAGGGGTTGGTTGGTACATTCGTAAAATTTCGGAATCCGTTCGGTTAATACCAGCGTTGCTCGCATCTATTGGAAGGTGTTTGAATACGCGCCAGTTAAAGACAGTTATCGTTGATGTGTGGGCGTTTTTTTTTTACTTGGTGCACGTGGTTTTGTCACCCGTAAGTTTTTCGAGAGACCAGATCCTTAGATATGTTGTTTAGCGAAATTGGAAGCTTCTGTTTATTAATTGGAAAATTTTACGATCCTAACCGTTTAGCCCTTAATTAGCACCTTATGTGTTTCCTTAACATTCATTATTTCATTAATATTTTCATTGCTTTGCTAGCATCACATACTGCTAGTAACGCAACTTTGAGTATTGAGTTGCGGTGTAAGTTACAGAGCATAATTTTTGACTTCGGTACCTAAAAAGCACCTAAAAAGTACCTAATTTTGTCATTTTGTAAATGCGATTTTCGTACTTTGCTTCGCTGGCGTAACAGAGCTTTCTGGCGATCGTGATCAGAATAATGAGATAAACTTATGAAATTATTGTATTGTCACCAATTCTTGATAAGTGTGAAACGTTTTTGAAAAATCCGTCCGTTTAAAGTTAGTCAAAATCGAGTGCAAAGAAGTCGGTTACAAGCAAACATAAGAGTGAAAAGCTAATAAAAGCGTGTTGATTGAAAAAGGAAATCAGCCTCTACTATTTCTGTATATATTCGAATATATTGACATACTCAAAATTGGTAACTTGTTACTAATCAATTATTTCGAAAGAAAAAAAACAAAGCTTCATGGACAACCCTCTAGAGATGTCTTTTCAGAAATCACAAGGTCCAGGTTTTCAGAAATTACTAGTCCAAGTTTATTGGAGTCAAAAACTGGCTTGAAGCTGCATCAATTTTTCTCTGCTAACGTGTGAATTCGTGAATTCAATATATATTCTCACGTCG
This sequence comes from Leptinotarsa decemlineata, assembly GCF_000500325.1. NCBI lineage: Eukaryota > Metazoa > Arthropoda > Insecta > Coleoptera > Chrysomelidae > Leptinotarsa > Leptinotarsa decemlineata. The sequence continues at coordinate 51,467 of NW_019292631.1, read as the reverse complement.
AATTGAGATTTGTCAGCTCAACTCAAAATAGTCAATTTTGAATGTGGAAGTTAGGTTTTCAAAGAAAAAACGTATATTCATGAAAATTCATTGTTACAGAGCCCTGAAGAAGAATTCAATAAAATTCGAAACGTCGGCAAGAAAACTATTGTTTTTTTTTTAGAAAAAATGTATCATATTCTCCAACCAACCTTTATCGGAAAAATTATTGGATACCTGAACTATTCAACTGAGAAACATAATCTTCAAAAAGTTTATTTACTGCAATTCAACTGGAAACCTCCGAAAATAAATTTAAACATAAAATTGCTATTTATTGCACCAATAACATTTAGTGTCATCCCAGATGAAGTTTACGAAACTCTCGAAGGAATTTCTGGCGATAGTGCTGAGTATTTCTTGAAAATTGTTGTCCAATACTACTGTCGGCACGTGAGCCAGTTTTGGTTTCAAAGAATACGTTTTTTTGCCATTTGCAGCAAGCAACTCATCGGCTTTTCCGGATTTTAAACAGTTTTGTATGTCATCCCAACTGATATTGTTATCTTCTGCACACTGAAAAAAAATTAATGATAACAAGGTATATTGAATATTGCGATTCAAGTACTGTTGAGGAGTGAATTAACTCATGACAAAAAATGAAAACCAAGATTCTGCAACTCTTCCTTCTACATTCTAATATGTTCATCATTTTGCTGATAGTAACTGCCAGGATGGATAATGTTGACTGAGGTGAAATACGAACACTAGACAGTCTCAGGGTTGAAGCAAAATTTGAAATGCAGGATATAGTACGCCCATAAAGTAACGCATAACTTAATCATTACCGGAATTAACTCTATTTTTGAAAATTTCTGAAACAGATCGATTGTTGAATTTGATTTACTATCACTCTCAAGGATAGTTCCTTGTCCCTATACTAATTTGTAGATTTGTAGATTTTGATGACAGTATAGCTGGTTATTATTGCAAGACGTAAAGGAGGATCCAATACAACTGTTGGTGTGATTTTATTTGTTCACGTTATTCACAAACAAGTGAGTCTTGTAACCCTGTTGAGTTTGTTTCTTCTTTGAACAACAAAGACGCATATCTTATCATGGTTGTAAGGACTATAGGGTATAGCCAGAATATATCCTGTCCAGTTCAGATGGCTTTCCACAAGTATGTCTGCCTTGTGTAACTTCCACCTCCATATTCCATTTTAATATGTCGAGATTTAGTATCACTCCCTGATATTTAACCTTCTCTGATAGTTGCATCTCTTCACTTGGTAGCTGTAGAGGTCGATTTTCCTTATCTTGATGGTCTTGATGAGTGCTACTACAGTCATTTTGAATGAGTTTATATAGAACTCATTGTTCTTGGTGTATTTTGTCATAAAATTCGAATCCTGCTGCATGCGGATTCATGAGGGGAAAATGGTGATAAATACCCACCCCACAAACTCAATATTCAATACTGAAACCTCCGATGTGGAATCAATCCGAAAGGAGGAGTGTTTCGAAACATCAGAACTGCACACTCTTATCGACGAGCGTTTCACCAATCAAGTTGACGTCATCAGGAAATGAATTATACTGTTTCTTCATTCTCAAACTAGTCTATATTTCCAACAAGATAAACTTTCAGAGACACATCAAAGATTTCAAAATAGGGTTTTTGTCAATATTCACAGTTCTTATGCCATACTTTGCTATTTCCAGACTTTCGAAAGCATTGAACATCTACGGTAGTTCATCATTCTCCTAACCTAGCTCAGCCTAATCTAACATTTGTTGAAGTGAACAAACAGTTTTGGAGGTTACTTTTACGTTCAACTTCTCAAAAATTCCTTCTATTTCTTTAGTTTATTTAGGTTTCAACAACGGATTTTTGAAAATTTCTACAACTTTTTGTTGTGGACAAAGATGTGATTTATCTGCTATTCCTCTAAAAGTACTGGTATTTTTTCTATAGTCATCAATTTCTGCACCATGGTTACTTCCAGTCACCAAGACATTTCTGAACAGTAGCTCGTTTTATTTTCGGATGTCATCGGCATCGACTACATCGGTCATTAGCCTCGTGTCCTGGGTACGCAATGTTAATAATTCCCCTAGCCGTCTAGTCAGCATCATTGCTATTCGCAATCCGTCAGCCATATAATGTTGCAGAATCATCCCAGCTTCAACTAGATAAATTCTCTTGAGAAAAATATCTGGTCCAAGCTGGAATCGAACTCACGACCTTCTGGTCGTGACTCGAGCGCACTACCAAGTAGCTCGTTGTTGTTTACAATTTACTATACAGTGAGGATGTGAAAAGTCCTCCCCCCCTTAACTTTTGAACAGAACAAACTATCGAAGTCTAGTAGAATTCAGGTAAAATGTTACTACTTTTACTACTCTTTGGCATAAGAATGACTGTTGTCACGTGGCCCAGTGTCAAGAGAGCACCATCAACTTTTTTTTTGTTTTGAATGCTTGCGAGTATTGCGCTGTATTCGTGAAAATCGGCCGAGCCGTTTCAAACTGACAAGCGAGCGTTTGAATTTTTTTTCAAATATGTTGAAAATAAATTAANTAACTTTCAATTGCAACAAAATTTACAGTAACAATTTCAACTATTTTAACAAGTGCTCGAAATGTTCACCGTTCACTTCTTGACAGAAAAAAAGTCTGTTTTGGAATTCATTTGGAACGAATAGCAGATAAATCACATCTTTGTCCACAACAAGAAAGAAATTTTCAAAAATCCGTTGTTGGAAGCTAAATAAACTAAGGAATTTTTGAGAAGTTGAACGTTAATAAATGTTTCCGGGGTAATACTGTAACACACATCTGTTATTCGATCCATAAGTTCCTGGTGTGACTATGGCTGCGTGACGCATACCTTAGATTCTATGTACCCCCACAGAAAAAAGTCCATAGGTGTCATATCGGGTGACCTAGTTGACCATTCAATGTGGCCACTTTGGCTTATCCACCGTCCCGAAAAAATCTCGTTAAGCCATTTCCGGACAGGTCTGTAGTAGTGACAGGGTGCATCATCTTGTTGAAAGGTGACATCCATGGTAAATTCATTTGGTTTTTGCCCCAACTACTTCTTGAATACTGTGATGAATTCGATTTAGAAGTATATTCGAATACAGTTGCCTAGTTACATTTTCTGCCATAAATATTGGACCTATGATATGGTGACCCAAAATACTAGCCAATACGTTGATCTCTGGAGTTTCAGTATGACACTCTCGAAAAACGTGCGGATTTATGTCTGACCAATAACACACAGTCTGTCTATTTACTGTTCCATTTTGAAAAAACGTACTTTCATCAATAAAACAAAAAGAGTTAATGTAACCGGGATTTTGGGTTATGCGGTCAGACATGACCTCAGAAACTATCCGGATCGTATTCTGTTAATTGATGCAGTATTTTTATTTTAAATGAGTGAAATTTATGTTTTCAAAGATATTTTTGCACAGTGGTCGTAAATACGCCACAATCCGTGGCTACCGTTTTTGTTGTTTGTTACGGATTATTAACAACAGCTGTCAGAAAGTCGATTTGATGTTTTTATGAAACTTCTAGCTTCAGCGTGAATTGAAATTGCTTCGGTATTTCTTCAATAGGATGGGGACGAGTCATTTGAAAATTATAAAGAGAAGCTGAAACCTATGAAAACTGTTTGAAGTATATGATTTACATCAATATCAGACTGACATTGAAATGAATCGCTATTTGGAGTCTCCAGCAAAGTAACTAATGTGTAGAAAACTGTATAAAAACCACATTTTAAAATACCAATAATATGCGCACCTGTTTTACCACAAAAAAAAACATGTTTTAACCAGAATCAGTAACGGAGTTGAAATCTGTTGAAATTAATAGTTGAAATAATTCGTTTGTTAAATATTTGAAGCGAATTTCAATCGCTTGTCAGAATGAAGCAGCTTCGCTGATTTTCACAATCACAGCTATGTTGGATAGAGAATCAAAAGGCCTTCAAAACCAGCAGCCACGTGATCTCCATTTACATTAAAAAAAAGTTGATGGTGCCCTGTAGACACTAGGCCACGTGACCACAATATTTTTATACCAAAGTTATTGGGGGAGGACTTTTTACGTCTTCAGTGTATAAACCCAATGTTCAGGGAGTTGGAACAAAGTCCTTTACATAAGATTTTTTGTGTCAAAATTCGTGAATACATCAGCCCCAAATCGGATGCAACTCATAGGGAACTAATATAACGCCTCTATCGCTTACAATTCAAATCTGCTTATGAACAGATTTGTGTTCGAAGAGGAGAGTGGGTTTTTCATTGTCGTGCCTTCATGCTGCCTTCAGGAACAGTTGTCAAACTGAAATCAATTCTGTTTCTTACATATTTTCGTTAGTGGTATGTGCTCTTCGATCACTTCTCCATGGAGACGATCAACCCTTAGAAGATTCCTTAAATATTCAATGGTTTTTCGTATAGGAAAACTTGGAAACGAAGATACATCAAATGCTACTGAAATCCTTTCATCTCGCAATAATGAATTCACGGTTGGGCGGCTCAAACGTAAAAATTTTGACACTTTTCGAGAATAATTTTTACTCCTGAAATCATCTTCAGCAATGGATTTCTTGGTGATTCATTATAGGGACCGATTCCGAGTGAATCAAATGAACTTTAAATGTTCAAGCCAGTCTCGATATACCTACAGAGTAGGTTGAATGGACTGACGCATATCATAAAACAACTACCCCCTGGCTAATACCACGAAGGGCGTTGGATTATATCTGACAAGCGTCAGTGTAGGAATTTTCTGCATATGCAATTGGCAATACAACTGAAAGAGTCGACCTTCAATTTTGGAACGGGCTCCCTTGCAGACTGGTTTTGGGCTCATTAGCCCCTCGTCAGTGCAAGACGCCTGTCGGATATAATCCCATGCCCTTCGTGGTATTAGCCAAGTAAGTAGTTGTTTTCTGATAAGCGTCAGTCCATTCAACCTACTGTGTAGGTATATCGAGACTGGCTTGAACGTTTAAAGTTAATTTCTTTAGATTTAGATAATTTATATACAGAAGACCAGTAACTCATCAACAATATCGACATATAATTTTTGAATACTTTGAATTCAAAATAATTACTGTTCATGATGAATTTATTCACAGACTCAAATCATTCTTTGATTTCGAAACTATAGGAAGATATTGAAATATTCAAATGTTCCTTATATTCTCTTGATAGTGAAAAATAATTCACTGAGACAGATGGTTAATAAATTGGTTTATAGTTTCGGAACATGTTTAACAAGAAATATTCAATTATATGACATGCTATTTATTACCTTTTTCGAAAATTCGTCAGCAGTAGCATCCGGAGATGCCATCGAACACATTACGAATCTTATTCCTTGATCTCCTTGGGCCAAATCTAGAGCACAAGAATGTACCTTACTTCCGTAACACTCAGCCGGCCCATGTTGACATGTGAAACTCAATTTTCCATCTTCCTCCGTGATCTAAAAAATATTCCATATGAATTGAATAACAATAATTACGGTTTTTGTAAAGTAAAACATTTTGCGTCTAATATGTGAAAAAAAATCGAATGGTGTACTGTTCATTTTGAATACAAAATTCATTTAGATTGATCTTGAATCGCCTTTTGAGCATAAATGACAAAGCTGATTTGTCTTTTTTATTTTGTATTATCTTAATAGCAACGGTGTGATCTGTTTATTCAGTTTGTAAAACGTGTACTATTCCATTTTACCACTTTTAATTTTATATTGTTTGCGAGAGAATCTGACCACAAAAGAAACCTTTTTGCCTATTTTCAATTGTAGATTGTAACATACCAATTATTTAAAATTTCTATTTTCACAGATCCGGGATTTCTCTGAGCAGACTACAGTTTATTTAAAATCCATAGTGTACGTATTCGTTATTTTCATTTATGTTACGGTTGAGTATACAAGTTGACGTCAACAAGTGCTCATCTTCTTTCGTTAAGTCATAGAGTTGTTTTTCATAGTGATCAACGTAAAATGAGAAGTCAGGTACAGACAGAGGTATTTATTTTCAGTAATGTCATACTTAGAATCGGTGTGTATGTCTGAAGGGACTAACGGATGTAACAGGTGGTTACATTGCCAGAACTTCAAACCGATTCAAAATAGTACTTTGTTTCATATGGATTTGAATCGATTTGAGAACTTTGTTGACATCAAGTTCCTTTTTAAATTTTCAGAAACCAATTACTATGAAACAAGAACACTTCATCTCAACCAGCAAAAAGAGATCAAATTTATAGTCATTCTTATAACATAATTCGGAAATAATGGGATCATAACCAAACACACAACTGATATAACCTGATTGTCAAAAGAACTGCTATTGATAAGTCAGAAAATTCAAATGTTATTTTTTTGACAGGATACAGATCTACCCATCTTTCATGGTTTTCACTTCAAACAAGCAAAATATCGTACTCATGAAACTAGGTATAGAAGAAAAGGAACAATTACTCTTCATTTCAGTTCAGAGTTAATGTATCTGGGCCTGAATGGTATTCTTTTCTGTTGAAAAAACGTGTGATTCAGATCTCCACAGAATGTTGATTCGGTATCTGCTACTGATTTTTTACGAACCATTCATGCAGGAACTGTTTCATTGAAACAGTTCCTGCATGACATATTCCTCACGTTGGTGGCAGATATTGACGACAATCATTCCTATTACCAACTGATATATCAGACAGACAATATAGCTTTTCGTAGTACTACCATAGCCAGCAGTAGCTCAATAATACATAAACCCAGAGGAATGAGGTTTTATGCGAAATTTCATAGATCATGTATTTTAGATGAAGACAGTGGACGATGTATTGGTAGAAAAGAGTTCATTGTATGATTAATTTGACAACTGCCATCATAACCAAGGCAAGAAAAACCCGAAAGGATCCCCACTTTTCAACAAAAAGACAAAATACTAATGATTGTTCATCAAAAAAGAATCCTTCTTATCCATTCAAGTAACATAAACTGACATCAACACGTAAATTGAGCTGAAATTGGAGGAACTGAAAATCACAAAAAGATGCATTTGATTCTGTCCGTCACTTCATAATGTGCATTGAAACCCGGTAAGTATAGAAAAAAATATTTTCGTCAACAATTATTTTCTAATAGGAGGTTTTTCCGTCCATCATCCTTTCACGATTTATGGAAGGTTTATTATGACTTAAACCTATTCAAAATCAGCTGAATAAAACCAGCTGTTCAACGAAGGCAATTTATTTATTCAGTGGTGAGTGATATTACAAGTCGATAAAAAACTGTCGAATACTGAATACCTGATCCCATACGCGACCAAACTGGCACATAGATTGACAAATCAACGTACATTTTCCTCAATCTAGTGAGGATCTGATTGACTGTCAATCTGCCATTACCTTCGTCAGGTTGGTGAGCAGCATGAATTTGTGACTTGTAACGTAGGTTTTTTGTGACTCATTTCAGTAAGGCGCTTTTCAGTGGCTGCGGTGGACACACCCCACCGCCAGGAGACCCTCTTCTGATTCTCTTGATGTTATGCAGGCCATAAAGTGTAGCTCTGCAGTCGTACCCGTGGATCAGCTTCTGGAATATCCTCTATGGCCATAATTTTTCCTTGATAACAGCAATGACCCTGGCATATGAAGTCAACTGCACATGACGATATATTAGATTCACTCGTGCGGGGTTTTTCGCCCCCAGTTTGGTGAATCAATATTTGAGCTTACGTGTTTGCGACCGGCTCAAATGAATTTGTTTTATTGTTTCATGCAGATTATGAATCTGCTCTTCGAAAATTCGGTGCTAGGCAGATTTGAAAGTGGTCTTGCTTTCGAGAAGGCGATACATCGCTTTATTGTTAAACCACCTATACTCCTATGTTTGTTATTTAAGGTGTAAAGGTGACCTAGTGAATAAATGCTTGTGTTTTTAAATAGTTTATTTAATGAAAAAGAAGGCTGAAAAGTTGCCCTTTTCTGAACTTTGAAGGGCCATAACTTTTTAAATAAGGGAGAGCGCCGCTTTTTTCGTAATCTACGCATCAAAATACGTAAGTACAGTCAAAAATTTTTTCAAAATCGCCGGGTGTCCAGATAACGAAAATTTACCGATTGACATATAATATGACAAGAATAACACGTTTTTCATTGAAATTTATGTTTCAACGTACTACAAAAAGATTTTCTTGCTTCTGAGTATTCTAAATAATTTTAACACAAACTAGAATCGACTTTCAAGGAACTAAAATTGAACCACCCAATTTCCAAATTTTTAAAATAAATTTTACCTGAATTCATCGAATGAACTTTCACTTTGAAGTAATTCTGCCATTTTCTTCCTATTTTTTGGTGAATCGCCGATCTGGAGCGCTTATAAACAAATATTCAATTTTCAGGAGAGTATAATCTATCGACTGGGATTAATAATTTCGAAGATCAAATAACGTTGAAGCAACCATTTTTGAAAATTGTTCAAAAATAGAAAAACGACTTCATACTCATAATACTCATACCTCTTTCGCCCCACTTCAAAAATGAATACTTCGTTTATTGATAAAACACTTTGTTGTGAGATTTTCACTAAACAATTTTACAAAAACGCAACACGTGTTTCGCCACACAATGGCTTTTTCAGGCGTGTCTCTACTGTAAACAGTAAAGTGTTTTTTGAATACGTTAGCAATGAATTTCAATCAAAAATTGGCCAATTCCATTATATAAAAACTTCAAAAAATGAGTAGGCATACTTGGAGACTGGCTTTGTGATTGCGTTTGGGGTTGCGTTCATAAACATACCTGAGGCGAGTATACACAATGTAGCAGTGAATGATCACATGATTGAGAAACAGTTGCTAAGTAATACTCTGAGTACCCCTAAATACGTTTATGAAAGATTCAGAGAACTCTGAGTGAATTCAGTTACACAGCCTAGCTAGTCCAAATAACACACTGTGTTCTGTGTTTCTGCTCATTGATCTTCTTTCAATAATGTTCGTTGATTTGTATACATTAGTGAAGATGAGCGAGTGTAAACATTACGTCATTCTATTGTACCGTGGGGCATTATAGTGATCCAAAAAAATGTTCATTAAATATAAAATGAAATGTCTTCCCCCTTCCCGCCACGTCTGTATATCTGTCTGGCTGTCTCTGCTGAATGGATTTTCATACGGTTTCCACCACTGAATGGTGTGATCTAAGAGAAAGGTTTACGTGTATGATTTATAAGTGTTTCATGTGAATTCATTGATATATGACATCATCATGCATGAGGAGTTGAGTCGGATGTGCATCAGTGGTGGTTCAGTGCACCAATTTCAAAGTTTCAAATAATAACTTTCATTGAAAACGCAGACTGAACCTTTTGAGATGAAACAAAACAATCCATTGCATATTGGTTCTTCTTTGTATGTGTATAGAAAAGTTCTGTATGGACACATTATATTGCCCTTTTACATCATACAATTCAAACTGATATTTTGGCAGTTATTAAAATTTGAATTATCGGGTGACAAAATAAATTCAAACGGTCTCACAAATAGATGTGATATACGTGATGAAAAAGATTGTGATTGTGTTGCTTTGATTTATATAGTGAATGACTTTCAACAATGAAGTCGCATTTTTGTTTTCTGGTGTCGGTTACAATCGATGATTATGAACATTTTCTTGACTGAGTGAATTTTGTCGAAGGTTATTATTATTAGTTCAATTGTGGGCTATATTATGATTATAGAAAAATCATTATGATATAGTGAACAAGTGTTTACTCACATTTGCCTTTCCAAAAGGTACCAAGTCGAGGTTCATGATGGATTCAAGTTCGTCGTAAGATGGATTGAACTGTTCTTTGAAAAACTGTACGGAAAATGGGCAGAGGCCCTCATAGTATACCGATACGTTCACAGTGTTTGCCTGAAACAACGAAATGTTAAAAACTGCGTCTAATAAAAAAAAACCTGGCTTTCAAGCAGATGTTAAAAATCCATTTTCATCCTGGTTCAATGAAAATCCACAGTCGCAAAATATTCCATCACAAGAAAGCAGCAGATCAACCATGATTGAAAATATAATCAAATTGAACAAATTGTTGACTGTATCCAAAAATTTTCAAATATTTTTTTTCCAGTCCAGCCCACTACTTCCAAAACATATATTCCTCTGTTGTTTATAGCTGAGTTGAAATGTGCCCCCATATAAACGACACCACTCAAAAATTAAGAGCCAGCAGTAACCAAGAAGTTATTTCTTGACGTTCGATTTCTAACATATAATCTACTTTAGGCTAAAGTCAATACACGACCACATACATTTCTGAATTGTATATTACAATCAAGCCTAACTCACATTCGGAAATATTATTCACGAAATGACAATGATATTTCAAAACTACTCACATAATTTCCAGTAACAAACAATGCTGACAAAGTAAATAGAAACCACAACATATTTAAACGCCCCAAATTATTCTGAAGTATAAAAAAGAGAGTCAAATGACAGATCTGATGATGCAATTGTACAACAATTACCTCAGGGTTGAACTGTGCCTCAGGTACTAGATATTTTATAGCTCCGTCTGGCCAATGAAACGATTCAGAGATAATCTTTCCACGCAAGCATTTCAGAATATATTGAAGTATATCAGATCAAATATGGAAATAATACAAATCATCTCGAAATTACTTCAGAGACGAATAACAACATTACCTTATTTGATCATACTAGTCTAATACACAAATTGAAATTCGTGTTGAATATCTTCATCAAATATGAGCGTTAATCCATTGGATTCAGAATGACATATACAAAAATGGTTTTTGATGATTTCACAGCAGAGAGAAAATTGCAATTAATATTTAACCACTCAAAATGAGCAATGAAAGTATTCAGATATCTTGCTGTTTATTTCTGCAATAAATGAGTGTATTAAATTTTTTTTTTTAATTATTATAGAAATCAAGTCAAACCATTAATTATTGGTATCGAAGGTGAGTAACAGACACACTTGAGTATAAAAAAGAGTGTTATTATTATGCCTCAATCGAAAAATACAAGTAGACTACACGCTACAGTATGTCTATATACAAAGATCTGGCCTTATTCCCTTATTCAGCTTCTGGCAAGTCTTCTGGCAACTCCTTGTCTATATACTATATACAGGACCTTCGACTAGCTGTAAAAAAATTTAATCCAAACCAAATCTGCTGGAGTTAACCATATACCAACNCCGGGATTTTGGGTTATGCGGTCAGACATGACCTCAGAAACTATCCGGATCGTATTCTGTTAATTGATGCAGTATTTTTATTTTAAATGAGTGAAATTTATGTTTTCAAAGATATTTTTGCACAGTGGTCGTAAATACGCCACAATCCGTGGCTACCGTTTTTGTTGTTTGTTACGGATTATTAACAACAGCTGTCAGAAAGTCGATTTGATGTTTTTATGAAACTTCTAGCTTCAGCGTGAATTGAAATTGCTTCGGTTTTTCTTCAATAGGATGGGGACGAGTCATTTGAAAATTATAAAGAGAAGCTGAAACCTATGAAAACTGTTTGAAGTATCGATATGATTTACATCAATATCAGACTGACATTGAAATGAATCGCTATTTGGAGTCTCCAGCAAAGTAACTAATGTGTAGAAAACTGTATAAAAACCACATTTTAAAATACCAATAATATGCGCACCTGTTTTACCACAAAAAAAAACATGTTTTAACCAGAATCAGTAACGGAGTTGAAATCTGTTGAAATTAATAGTTGAAATAATTCGTTTGTTAAATATTTGAAGCGAATTTCAATCGCTTGTCAGAATGAAGCAGCTTCGCTGATTTTCACAATCACAGCTATGTTGGATAGAGAATCAAAAGGCCTTCAAAACCAGCAGCCACGTGATCTCCATTTACATTAAAAAAAAGTTGATGGTGCCCTGTAGACACTAGGCCACGTGACCACAATATTTTTATACCAAAGTTATTGGGGGAGGACTTTTTACGTCTTCAGTGTATAAACCCAATGTTCAGGGAGTTGGAACAAAGTCCTTTACATAAGATTTTTTGTGTCAAAATTCGTGAATACATCAGCCCCAAATCGGATGCAACTCATAGGGAACTAATATAACGCCTCTATCGCTTACAATTCAAATCTGCTTATGAACAGATTTGTGTTCGAAGAGGAGAGTGGGTTTTTCATTGTCGTGCCTTCATGCTGCCTTCAGGAACAGTTGTCAAACTGAAATCAATTATGTTTCTTACATATTATTGTTAGTGGTATGTGCTCTTCGATTACTTCTCCATGGAGACGATCAACCCTTAAAAGATTCCTTGAATATTCAATGGTTTTTCGTATAGGAAAACTTGGAAACGAAGATACATCAAATGCTACTGAAATCCTTTCATCTCGCAATAATGAATTCAAGGTTGGGCGGCTCAAACGTAAAAATTTTGACACTTTTCGAGAATATTTTTACTCCTGAAATCATCTTCAGCAATGGATTCCTTGGTGATTCATTATAGGGACCGATTCCGAGTGAATCATCAATTCTCTCACAATGATTATCCTGATGGATATGAATACAGACTAGTCTCAGAGTTACTAATGAGTGCAATTCATCATCTGAAGACGCCAATATGTTTGGTGAAATGCGCGTCAAGAATAGTGTTGCAGTTCGAGTGTTGGAGAACAGAGTTTGATTTTATGCATTCACTACATTTCAATCAAGTATTGTAATATATACATGCACATACTTTCATATATGAAGTATTCCCCTTAAAAATTACCCCCTCAAATTTCACAGACTACCCTTTGCGGAATTTAGATCTGAATCCGCTTTTAAAAAATTTGACCCAGACTATGATTACTTATTCATCTGCACAGCCCAGGAGATAATTTATATTTTCTTATTAGTCAGTGGGCTATGCTGGAAGACTGGCAATAAACAAATCTAAAGAAATGAACTTTAAACGTTCAAGCCAGTCTCGATATACATACACAGTAGGTTGAATGGACTGACGCCTATCAGAACACAACTACTCCCCTGGTCAATACCACGAAGGACGTTGGATTATATCCGACAGGCGTCAGTGCAGGAATCTTCGCAGACAATTTTTTGCATATGCAAGACCACTGAAAGAGTCGACTTTCAATTTTGGAACGGGCACAATTGCAGACCGGTTTCGGGCTCATTAGCCACTAGTCAGTGCAAGATATTGACCACCTAAAGTCAAAGATATTCCATAATTGAAAATCGGAATTCTTTCAGAGTATTTCATTCCTCTTCCGAAGTTGGGGCGAACATCTCAAAATGTCACTCCATCTAGTGGACGAGGTACTAACCAACTGCATATCCGTAATTTGCCCAATTCCTTTGAATAAGGAATAAACACTTTCTTATTAGTCAGTGGGCTATGATTGAAGACTGGCAATAAACAAATGTAAGCAAATGAACGTTAAATGTTGAAGCCAGTCTCGATATACCTACACAGTAGGTTGAATGGACTGACGCCTATCATAAAACAACTACTCCCCTGGCTAATACCACGAAGGGCGTTGGATTATATCTGACAAGCGTCAGTGTAGGAATTTTCTGCATATGCAATTGGCAATACAACTGAAAGAGTAAATATACTTGATGATCTAGTTTCTAGTTAAATTTTTGGTTTTAGATTTTCACCGAGCTTCAAGAGTCCAATCTCACAGATTAAATAAAAAAAATGCCAATATTTACTATGGTCTTACGCCCAAAGAAGTGAAAAGATTAGCTTATTTATATGCAACTTCTTTGCACCTGACGGTTCCAAATAGCTGAAAGAAAAATAAGATTGAAGGCCCCGACTGGTTTACATCATTTTTAAAGCGAAATGCTGGATTGGCTATCAGGACACCTGAAGCCACCAGTTTATCTAGAGCTACGAGCTTCAATGAAACAAATGTAGACAGATTTTTCAGCAATCTAGAAACTGTTATTAGAACGTATAACTTTAGTCCTGTGGACATCTGGAATATGGACGAAACAGGGATTACTACAGTTCAGAGATCTGACCGAATTGTGGGTAGACGTGGTGTCAAACAAGTGGGAAGAGTTACTTCATCAGAACGCGGTACGCTTGTAACTTTGGCGTGTGCTGTTTCTGCTGCTGGAAATACTATGCCACCTTTCTTCATATTTCCTCGTGTTCATTTCAAGCCCCATTTTCTCAGAGATGCCCCGCCTGGAAGCGATGGAAATGCCAATCTATCAGGCTGGATGAAAGAAATTCATTTTATACAATATATCCAGCATTCTATTCAGTACTCCAAGGCGTCTAGAGAAAGCCTTCTCCTGCTTTTGATAGACAACCACGATTCGCATTTTTCTCCCGAAGCACTAAACATCTGCAAAGATCAAAGCGTTAAAGAAGTATGTCAATAGTGCTTGTGATTATTGGATGACTAATCGTCCGGGTTCAACCATGACCATTTATGACATAACCAGTATTGTTTGTACTGCACTACCATTAGCGGCAACTCCAAACAACATTACAGCTGGATTCCAGGTTTCCAGAATTTATCCATTAAATAGGGATATTTTTCCGGACAGTGAATTTATGGCTGCTTATGTTACAGATAGACCAGATCCTGAACAAGATTTGCAAGATATTGAGCAAAACGTAAATCCTGATGAAGTATTGGGAGTTAAAGCAAATCTACCTGAACTTGGTCAAATTACATCCATCGAAGAGACTCTAAACCGTGTCGACAATCCCTTGCCAGACTGAGAGACTAATCCCAACGAAGACGTGCAACAAGCTGGACCAAGCAGAATTGTAGAAAATAAGACGCCCACGCCTCAGAATTCTCAGTGTCTCCAGTCATCTAACAATATAGCAACATGTAGTTTTACAGATCTCGAAAATTTGAAGCCGTTTCTAAAAGCCACAGAATGAAAAGTGCAACGGGGTCGCATAAAAAGAAAATCTGAAATCTTGACAGATACGCCCATTAAAGATGCATTATTAGAAGAAAAAAAGAAAAAAGAAAATAAAACGAGATCGATAAAAAAACAGGTCTTAGGCATAACCAAAAACAACACAAAAAAACAAGCAAATGCGAAGAATTCAAAAATTGAAGACGATTCAAGCAGTGATGAAGAAATCTTCTACCTGCTTTGCGTTGAACCCTGGTCAAATAGTTTGCCTAACGAGAAATTAATTCAGTGCACCCAATGCAAATTGTGGATACATGAAAAATGCGCGGATACGGGCTTGTTCTACGTTTGTCATAATTGTGATTCGGATGGTTCTGACAAGATTATTCACTTTATTAACGGATAGATACCGATTTTTTTGTATTATAATTTTTTTGCAGGCTGATTCTTACAGAAAGAAATGAAAACAACAATCATTTTCTCAGTTTTTGCCTTAACCAACCAACCAACCAACCATAAGGTATGTACCAACCATCCCCAAATACGGGGTTGCTTGGTACACTTGCATCCTTGAGTAAAAAATTAAATTCTGGATTTAGGATAGGTCCAAACATTATGTAATTTGAAA
Organism: Leptinotarsa decemlineata; assembly: GCF_000500325.1. Taxonomy (NCBI): domain Eukaryota; kingdom Metazoa; phylum Arthropoda; class Insecta; order Coleoptera; family Chrysomelidae; genus Leptinotarsa; species Leptinotarsa decemlineata. The sequence goes on along the minus strand of NW_019292631.1, from coordinate 35,901 downwards.
TTTATATGAACGAAACAACATAATGAATAAAAAAATTAGAGGGGCTTCAACTTGAAAAGCGTACCAACCAGCCCCGGTCTCCCCTACCCATTTACAGATCCGGGGACAAAAACGATATCACTAATTATAAGGGAACTTCCATAATATGCGCACCGGCAAAATTGTTTGAGCAAATCCTATATAACAAAATTTATTTTCATGCTCAAAATACTATTGGTGAGTGGCAACATGGCTCTGTTGAAAAATCTGTAAATACAAATTTATTCCTATGCACCAATGATGTTTAGAAAACTTTTGAGAATGAACAGCACCTTGATACGATTCATACAGATTTCTCGAAAACTTTCGATAACGTTGATCATGACATATTGCTTTCAAAACTCAACAAACCTGGTATCAACCATGACTTGATCAATAATTATCCCCAGAATCGTAACTTTTCAGTCAGTTATAAAGATCCTTATGAAATCCATTCGGGTGTCCCACAGGGATCAAACTTGGGGCCTTTGCTGTTTGTTCTATTTGTCAATGATCAAACATCATGTTTATATTTTCTTTTTTGCAGATGATTTCAAATGCTTTAAAGAAATTTAAACCGTCACACTTGTGAGACCAATATTGGAATTTGGTTCGCTCATATGAAAATCCCAATCACAGATGCATTTAAACAGAATCGAAAATATACAAAATAGATTACTGAGATATCTATACTATAACGAAAAACATTGTTGGCCGGATTACACAAAAGTAGGATCAATGGATTTGAGGCTGCATTTCAAAATAGCATCTCTTTATATCAGATGGGATGTAACACAAATGATGTTTTTATACAAGGTGATAATAAAAAAACGATATTACAGATATAAACATACTCGAACTCATAGATTTTAATGTTCATCAGTATCCTACAAGAAGTCCAATCCTTTTCAAACTACCCCAGGCAAGTGAAAAAATAACTGCTCCAAGTCCTCTCTCAGCCATGCTTCGTAAAGCAAATGAAATTAATGTTTTAAAACATTAGGATTTCAGTAATTCTTTTTTAGGTTTCAGATATGCTGTTATTAATTATTTATTAGAAATATAAGTGTGATCGTTGAGAATAAGTTTGAAAATGAATATTTCAGTGTATATATAGGGAAGAAAGCTCACACAATTGATTTATGATAAGAATTTTCGTGTAATAAAGCTGTTAAGTCTGTATGGAAAATGAAATAAAATAAAATAAAATGGAATAAAATGAAATATAGCACTTGGCTACACTGATGACAGCTCATGAACAGATTACAAGTAATCTGAGTTTTACAATTGAATATAAATGAAAAAAATCACAAAACTGGCACATTGATGTTAATGATGTCATAATTTTCAGATATCTAGCATGTTTTATAATGTTCATGGTCAAAGCTAGCTATGATGACAAGAGTGACATTATCATTGAAAAGATGATTCAATCCGTGCAAAGCTTATTGAAAATCATCTGAAAATGGAACTTTTAACAGGTGATGATCGACTGTATTGCCAAACATGCGCCGAACTAAATGACTGCTATAAGAAAACAAGTATAGCTGAGGCACCAGTCAATCTAATAATAACACTGATGATCTTCAAACATGACTCCATCTCTGACGGTCTGACGGAAGCACCAAACTCTTACGAAGGTTCGAAATAGATGAACACTCCAGTCTAGCAGACCACTATTATAATCTTCATGCAGTCATTGTTCTGAATTTATTTGTAGTGGAATTAGAAAAAATTAAACATTGAAAAATAGAATCGAAATAATAGAAACAAAAAGTTCAGGCAAAATTTTCACTATAGAAAAATAGCGTCAAAGAGATCGTTACCGAAAATGGCCTTCATCTCTCGAACGACCAATTGCCTCAACGAAAAAAAACTGGCATCTAACACCTCAGCAAAATATACCTATGCTTTTCTCCTTAATGAAGATAATACCTTTCAACAATTCCATAAGATCAAGAATAATTCTGAACTTGCTTTTATAATTTGATAGCAATACTGGTTGACTGGTTCCATCCGTAGTAACAGGGTTACCTTAATCTAGATGATGTTTTTCTCCGGTAGTGGTCTTTAATCACACTTTCAGTTAGGTGTATTATGATCATATTTCTATTTTCACTAAATTCAAAATTCTAATTTTCGTGGTTTAATTTTACACTGCTTCTTGATTGGAAAAATACCGTTCAAGTGAAGCAATTGCTCAAAACGTGTGAGAAAGACTTCGTTCCATCAGAAAAAACAATCACACATTGGTTTGCTGACTTCAAATGTGGTCGTAGAAAAACTGATGATGCAGAACGCAGTGGATATCTAAATGTGACAGTAACACAAGAAAACATAAAAAAATCCACAAATTCGTTTCGAATGATCGAAAAGTGAAATTGTGTGAGTTAGCTAACATGGTGAAGGTATCAAAAGAACCTGTTTACTTCATATTGCATGAGCATTTGACTATGAGAAGACTCTGTTCGAAGTGAGTGCCGCGTGAGCTCATTATTGACCAAAAACAACAACGTCTGATTGATTCTGAGCAGTGTTTGGCCTTATTTAAAGATAACAAATCGAAATTTTTGCGTATATATTTGACAATTGATGAAACATAGATCCATATCTTATTTCCGAAATCAAAACGATCGTCATCCGAATGGAGAGCAACTGGTGAAACTGGTCTAATGCGTCCGAAAGCACAACAATTGGCTGGAAAGATTATGGCCTCGGTGTATGTTGCTATGTGCGCGGTGTAGTATTTATCGACTATCTTGAGAAGGAAAATACCATCAACAATGCATATTATACAACATTATATACGAGCGCATGTGGCAATAAAAATTGTTTCATCGCACCGTGTCACAAGTCAATAAAAACAATAGCAAACCTATATGGATTGAACTTCGAGTTGCTCCCACAACCACCATATTCGTCAGATTTGGCTTTCAGTGATTACTGGCTATTCGCAAACCTCAAAAAATGCTCTCCTCTTAGAGATGTAGCTCAAATGAAGAGGTTCCTGCCGAAACTGAGGCATATTTTGTGTCAAAAGATAAATTGTTCTACAAAAGTGGTATTGAAATATTGGAGCGACGCTGGAATGATTGTGTGGTTCTTGATGGAGATTGAGTTAATGAATGAAATAAACATGAGTTGGATGATAGGAAGTAAAAATTGATCGACTGGCATTGCGGTTGAAACCACTGGTTAACACAGCGGACGATTGACTAAGTGGAGCAACCCACCAGGCTACCATCCTATCATCCAAATGATGGTAATTGAATGAGTCGTTATACCATTCAGATCAAAATTTGTAGATAGTTACTAGTTTCGGTAATAGCATAGCATATTTGGTAGATGTACAAATACTTTCACTGAAAACTGAACAGAAGGTATCATCATCCCAATAATGATGTATGAGGTTTCTAAATTACACGTCATGGGTTTTATCTAGCACAATTACTCTATCTAGAGAGTTTGAAGAATAAATTTCAACTATCATTCACATTCTCATATTTTCGAATATTTGCAAAACATTGTCACTTGGACTCTCGTTTATTTTCAATATTCATGATGTGAGTTTTCTGTCGATCTCATACATGGCGTCTTCGTTGAGAAAGTGGCATAGCCGCTTCTTGAAAAAATTTTGGCCCAAAAGTTCCGTTCATGACCTTGTCTAGTACCTATTACGAGATTAGTGTTTGATGGAAATATCCTTTTCGAATTATGGCTGCAACGTTTTTTGCTATAATATCAACTAGCACCAGTTCCAGACTGGTGTCATCATATTCTTCATCTCGAAAGTTTCTTGTTACCAGTTGAATATTGGGTTAAAAAATCGTTTATATTCATTGAAATTATCAAAATGATATTCAACAGCTGACTAACACTCCACGATGTGAAATACCCTACATTCAATTTGCCTCTGGATCTTTCCGTTCGAGAGAAATTTTTCAAATGAATTGCTTTCATTCGGGAAAATCTATGGATTTCCTCATACCTCGAATACATTGGTTTTTCATCTCCATCCAGAGTTTTCTCCCTTTTGAAAGAATCCAAGCATTGTGACAAACTCAGTTGGCCAGTTCTTTGTTGTATGGGGAGATATAAATCCCAGAAACGATCAGAGGTTACTGATCAGTGGCCACACTGTGTGCACTTTATAGTGGATTTTAATTGACCAACAAAATTGTCTACAATCATAGAGTTGTTCATATTCAAATATCTTAGCCAGGACTTTCGGGTTTCTCCGCTGTCGCTCAATTTTTCGCCAATCTCCATTATGATCGATTGAGGTGTCTCAGTAATTCTATGAAGGTCCTCATGTGAACCTTCTGGAAGATATCGAAGGAATTCCTGAGCGTCTTTAATTCCTTGATAACTTCTGCGAACGCCTTGCTTAAACCACCTTTCATATTACAAATACTAGTTTTGATATCATTCATGAATGTATTATTTTTCAAATATTCCAGCAAACATGTAGTTGGATTATATTATCCATGGAACATGTATTTCCAATATTTTTCAACCTAATAAACCCAAGAGTTTTGACTGATCTGATGTTGAAACTGTTGATACTACGTTCACCACTGCTGTCTTCATCTGAGTGATCACTGATACGATGACTCACCTCTTCGTTGGATCGGTGGGATGAGGAATTCAAAGCTGAACGGCGTGGAGTCCTGTTCTGACTGAGTAAACAACAGGTGTACTCATCAGAATCGTTTCAAATTATTTGTTCATTAGTGAAATAAACCATTCAAAAATTTTACGGATTTCACACGTCTTCACAAAATTAAAGACCACTTGGAGACCCGTAAGTCCATTGTTTTTTCTTAGTTGAATTCACCTACAAAACAAGAACATAGTAAATTGCTGTCAATCCAAGGACAAATACTGTCTGTTATCATCGCCCCAGGAAGCAGCATGCAGGTTGGGCATTGTTTCCCCCACTTTCTGCTGTCAAGATTGAAAGCACGTGCTTGAAGATCCGCCAAGACATGGACAATACCCACAACAGAAAGTGGGGGAAGTTAGTGAAGAAACAATGCCCAAATACAGATCGGAAACAGGACAACTATGAAGCCGCCAACGTCATCAACATGAGTTCCCGCCCGCTCACGGGAATAGTGGAATTTTTGTTGAGGAAAGGTCTGAATTTCGCCATTACGCCAACATCTGTGCCCACTCTGGAGATAATTACTGCAGTGGAATCCACCAGTTCCCTCATTGGTCAGTCCGAGGCAGAAGAGTTCAGATGGAAAATGAGAGAACAGCTGGATCGAGAACCAGTTCCAACATCTAACATCAGCAATGGAGAACGTAGAGCTTTGAACGGCCTACGTAGAGACAACACCATCAAGATCCTACCAGCAGATAGAGGAAACGCTACTGTGGTAATGGATACCGTTCTCTACGAACAGAAGATCGAAGAGATTCTTCAGAAGGGACGATACACAAAGATCGTACGGGACTCTACTGCATCAATCGAAAGGAAGTTGTACCAGATTTTGAAAAAACACCAAGTCTATTTTTCGGACAAGAAAAGATCATCGCTAACACCGCACCACAGTAAGCCTTCTCACTTGTATGGACTACCCAAAATTCACAAGAAGGACGTTCCGCTTAGACCGATCATCAGCTCCAGAGATTCGGCTACTCAAAATTTGTCTAGATTTTTACTTCCCTCAATACAACCATTACAAGGAAAAACATCGTCTTTTGTGGAAAATTCAAGGCATTTTGTCGAACTACTACGGTCAATTGAGGTCACACAGTGAGATCAACTGATTAGTTTCGACGCGGAAAGCCTTTATACCAACGTTCCGGTCGAAGAAGCACTCCAAATCATACAGAGAAAGCTATCCGAAGACGGGAACGTGAAAGAGAGAAGGAATCTACCTATAGAAGTGATTATGGAATTACTAGGATGCTGTGTACGAAACTGTTATTTCCAACTGAAGGACGAATTCTTTACACAAGATGAAAGACTGCCAATGGGATCGCCACTTTCACCACTCATAGCCAACATATATATGGAGTGGTTTGAAATCTGGCCATTGAAGAAGCCTACAAGAAACCCCGAGTCTGGTTGAGATATGTTTCATAATATGGAACAATGGGAATACTGAACAAGACGCTTTCCTGAAACACATCAACAGCGTGAGACCTTCCATCACTTTCACAATGGAGAATGAAAAGCCCCTCATACAGGACAGTATCTGAACCACGAATCCAACCACCATCAATCAACTAAAAGAGGAATCATGAAGACTCTATTTATTAGACCGTCCTTTTGGGCTCTGTAATACGAAGGAAGGTCTCGAGAAGGAACTAGAGATCATCAAAAATGATCTTCAACGGAATGGATACTCAGAAGCGATGGTAGAAAAGACTGGCTATAAGACAGCAGGAGCCTCGCAAGGAAGAGAAGCCGTCACAACCAGTGCTTGCACTTCCCTATATCAGAGGATTATCGGAGAGGATGAGAAGAATTGATTCCAAATACAACATCAGAACCTGTTTCAGATCCGGTAACAGTATCCGTAGCAGCTTCACGAAAACCAGGCCTCCAAACGCGGACTGCGATTCCAAGAATTGCATTTACCAGATACCCTGTGAGTGCGGAAAATCCTATAGTGGTGACACTAAGAGGCCATTGAATGTTCGCATTGCCGAGCACAGAAGCACACACAGCGAGGGGAAACCAGCAAATCAGGAATAGCAGACCATGTTTGGACCCATCAACACAACATCGAGTGGTCCCAAGCTGAGATCAATCCAATGTTTATCCTAAAAGTATCATTATCTAATAGTATTTCCAAAGTAGCAACAGATGAAAGTGATGTATTCAGAATCAATATCTAGTAAAGGTTTTTACCATGCTTTTTGAAGAGATTTTAGATCCGTAATAAGATTCCTTTTGGTTCGAGAACACCAGATAGATTTGCCTACAACGGCTAAGACTCATATTCTGGTGAGGTCATCGATAATGCTGAGCGCAAACCCAACCCTCCCCGATTCACAGGCAATGTTGCTTGAGACCAATAAATATCATTGAAACAGCGTAGGTGAGGGCGTGGCAAAGTTTGATCACATTAAGCACAAAATAAAATTCAAAAATGTTCAGTCTATCAAACTTCTTGCAAAATTAATCTTGGGACATACTGCATAAAAACATCCAGTATATCGTGAAATTACTTTTAGTCATATTCTGATGATTCTAACTGGGTTACCAAAACGCGCGTCTGGTGACAGCATTCTGTTCTGGTTTGGAAAAGGTTTTTTCCGATCATTAATTTTTTCTACTTACCAACCTTCATAAAAATTAAGAAAACTTATTCGAACAATATCATTTTTGAAGTGGAAATGGATGTATTTCATAAATTTTCCATAAATTATAATCTTAGTAAGATCCAATATTATTTTTAAATTATGATTTCATCATGTTCTACTGACATTTAAATCCACCAAGATAACGATTCAAAGAACAAAAAAAGTACTTGAAGAGATTTTTATCAAGTTTGGTGGTTTTTATTCACTGACTTCTTGAGACGTACTTATTCGATATACGATAAAGATTTGAATAACTCACGTGTGTGACCTATGTTTTCCATAGCAATAATTGTTCAATACCTTTATCTTGTTGAATAGAATTTTCCTCACTGAAAATAAAACTGCTGTATCTTGATTGAACAAGCATGAAAATATTATTGAATAGTGAAACATGTGTCAGAAATTAATTTGGATACTCAACATTTTCTGGGAAAATCACAAACTGAAAATTCTTATGATAACCCATAAATAAATTCAAGGTGACGGTTTATTTGATTTCGAATAGAACTGATTATAAAATATCACGCCCAATTGACTTCCACATGCCACACACAGTCGAAGGCTTCAGAAATATCAAGCGTAACACCTCTTGACTCTTCATATTTCTCGACTGTGGTATTCCAAATATGGGTGGCGTACGATAGAAGTTCGCCTGTTGACCTTTGTTTCCGAAAGCCATATTGATGAAAGCTCAAGATGTTAAAGCCTTCCAAATATTCAAGGATATTTTGGTTTACGGCTTTCTGAGTGATTTTTAATATCTCTGATAGCAAAGCGACTAATCTATAGATCTTTGGAAGATTTTTCGGGCCCTTTGTGGAAATAGACTGACCGCGAGCAATCTTCCAACGAGAATGAAAAACTCCTTCCTTAGAAGACAGGTTGAATAGTCTGCAAAATAATGGTGCGAGTTCATTGGCACACTTTTTAAGTAGGATGACCTGCACTTCATCAGGACCTGATGCCTTGTTGATATTGAGCCTTTTCCAAAATTCGTCTGACTAGACGTTGTCGAAAAGTGATTTCCGACATTGTGGATTCTAGTGTGGCTGGTGCCTTTTCCAGAAAATCGACTGTGGAATGGGACACAAGTTGTGCAGCTAGTAGATTGGCTGTGTCGGTGGTGGAATTGTGAATTTTATGAAGTTTTCATTGAAAGCTTTACCTACTGACTAGAAGAGTCTTGACGCGTTGGGATTGGCAAGCAGTTTATTCCTTATTCTCTGTGCTTCCATTCATTCTAAGTTTGCAGCTATTGCAAGCATTAACAAATCTAGTTCGGTTTTCGGTTCTTGGATTTCTGTGCCACTGCCGATAGGCGAAATTTTTTGAGGCGACAGCTTGCTCGCAAGCTTTGTTGAACAGAGGTTTGCCGTTAAAAGTTCGTTTCATTGAAAAAGGAATATATGCATCCATGGATGATACAATAACTTCTGTGACTTCAAAAGCAAAAGTTGATGGATCATTAGAGCTGAAAAAAACACCTGGTCAGGGAAAATTCGGAAAATGGTTTTGAAGATCCTCCAACAAATCTGTTATGCGAAAATTTGAGCGGGTTATATTGCTCCCCAACATTTATCGGTAATTCACTCAACACTGAAATGAGTTAGGTTAGGTTAGGTCCAAAGTGAGTGGGTCTATAAGACCCTCCACCGCAACCCGCAAGGGTTTATTGTGGCCCACACCTATTCACACTCGACCAAATGAACCCAGCTTCTTAACGAAGCCGATCCGTTTGTATGATTTGTGGTCTTTTATGTCAGATGGTGACAGTACGGCACTGACGAAAACCTGATTTGGTCCCCAGTGGGGTAGGCACAAAGTATATGCTCTGCTGTTTCATCGTCAATGAGGTAGTCGGATAGTCAAGGTGCAAGATTCCCACCTTGATACCCGCGACAAACTTCCCATATTAGGGTTTTTGCACAAGCTACACCTGACGATGTCTCAGACTTAATAGTGCAGAGCTTTTTTACCCCTGCTCATTTGGGGGTTTGTTCCTCCACCTGCGACAGATTATGCGAACGCAGCTCAAGAATTTGCTGCAAGGCGATTTCATTAGGTACCCCGCTCTTAACGACTCAGTCGTTTCCTGACTGCACCACCAAATCTTTTTTTCAGGTTCAGTTATTGGATTAGGAGTTGGAGAGTTGAGAAGCTCGCGCCCGGATCTAAATTTACATGGAGGTCAGTTGAAGTCAAAAGCTCGACATCTATCTCTTCCGTAGACTCGCTCACGATCTAAATTTACAGGTAGGTCAGTAGGTCAACTCGACATCCATCTCCTCTGTAGACTCAGCGTCAGAAAAAAATTTTGAGTTTACTCTGTTCATAAAAGTCCCACGGGTAGCTAGGGAAAGAAGGTCAATTACGGCAGAGCCCCGTATTACCGTGACAAGGCATGTCATTTATCCTCTCGGCACGGATACACACACCTTAGGATTGAGCCATTTTTTGGATGCCATTCAGTTAGAGAATAACAGAAATGATTCTGTCATAACCGTATCCAGCGGGGCTACGTGGAAACAGGCATTCGATGACAGGTTTGCACAACCCCCACATCCCAAGCCAATGCACTCGCCAAAAACAGCATGAACAGTGGTTCAGGCGGTGAAAGATAAACAAGGACAGCCAACTCGCCTTTTGAAAACCTTACGGTGAATGCAAATTTCTGGATTGGTTTTTAAGTATAGATCCAGAAGACTAGCATGTTCCTCGTCATGATCAGGAATCCTGCTTAGTTTATTTAGAATGTTAGTAAGTCCGCTGCTCATTGCAGAAGCCTCAACTTCGCGACCTTGTTCTTTGTTGATATTCAATTAAACATTTCAAACCATTCACTTGGTGAATAGTGTTTGCAAGTAAAGAGAATAGTGCTCTATATTTTGTATCGCGTTGTAGTCGAACGACACGATATATGAATGAAGTGATATTCTGTGATATCATTTCAAATCACATAACATCAGTCTTGGGGTTCTAGAATTTCCTCTCATTGACAGGAGAGATCGCTTCGGATGAAATGATATATTCCAGAATTTCGTCTGAATCAGAATTCAAAATCAAAGCCGGAATATAGAAAATTGAAGGGGTAGGTTGGAGCGGGCCTCTTAGCAATTGCAGTTATCACTCTACTCCCCTATGGACTGATGTTAGAAGGACCCTGCTGACTGTCAAAAATAGTGCCCTCGAATCAGCCTCCATCCGGAGATTCGATTGGGGAGTTATTTTTCCTCCGGAGTATTTTGTCCTTGAAACCGGAAACAACGGCACAACAACGACATATTGCATAAGCCCTTGCAATCATATCTCACCGGGCAATGCCGAGCGGGACCAGCATGTAACATTTATTTTTTATCAACACGCTCATTAAAAAATAAATTTAATAAATAATGGGCGGCATGAATCCCTGTAGCTAGCTAACCTTGCATAAATGAATGAATGAAAATCGTATATATTACAAGTTTTCACAGTTTTTACAATTTTTGTGTGTGTATGTGTTTGTGTAGGACCCTGCTATAGGCTTATTCCCCTTCAAGGTATTGCATAAATATCTGATGGAACTTTTTTGTAGAGAGAATACCAATAAAACAAAATTTTGCACAATTTTCCCAGAAACAAATTCCATAACTTAAAAAGGACTCAATTTGTGCAAAACAAACTGATCATTGCAATGACTTGCTGAGATATTTGAGTTTACTAGTATATTGAAGCCACATCAAAATGTTTTCATGTATATTTTGATTATACATTCTTTATAAATATTTCACTATCCAGCAAACACCATATGGGTCACAAAATATTATTATTGATGTTTCACATCTGCCAAGCGTCCCGTGACGGCTCACAATTTTTTTTACAACGATCAACTAGGTCTGTAGTTGAGTGATATACCTATGTTCAGACTTACATTGGCTGAAAATGTCTATTTAAAATATACTTAGTTGATCAACGCGATTTCAATTGTTAGTATTTAGATTCGCATAAAGACATACATCCAGTAATTTGCGTATACGATACAATAGTCTGGAAAACAGCCTCAAACAATCATTTTTGTCATGAAAATACAAAAAGTTTTCACCAAGGTTAACGAGATATACCTGAATGCTTATGAATTCCACTTAATACTTGATATGATGGAATATTACGTAGCTTGAACTGTTTGAATGAATTGATTATCTGTGAACTGTTTTATTGGTCAGATGGATCTATAAAACACCTACTACCTGAGGTACAATAATTGTAGCTTTTCTGTTATCTTTCCACAACTGAATCAAGGCGTTTAAGAAATGTGGTTTCTGCTAGCTTTATCGGCATTGTTTGTTTCTGCCAACAGTGTGAGTAGTTTTGAAATATCAGGGTTAATGATTCGAGGATTTATTTTCATACTGCAGTTGTTTTGATCCCATAAACTACACCTCACGATTTGAGTAATTTGATTCAAATCACTGTTGAAAAAGCTACTGTGTTAGCAAAACATGTCGTGATATATTTTTCAAATAAAGTTTATGGAGATCAAATCGTGGGGTGTAGTTTAAGAAGTTACTATAGATCTTCATGAAGCAACGATGAAAAAAATCAGTTCTGATTGATGAAAACAATTTTAAAGTAATTCAAGAACAAATTCGTTGCATAAGTTGAATAAATATAAATATATGGTCTTCAATCTGAGTCTGATTTTCCAAAAAATTTCTACAAATATGTTCATCCTATGAGTTCTCAAATTGTTGTGAAAGGGTTCAACAAGTAGATGCAACATCAAAACATGTTTCTGTTGATATTAATTACGTTTTAGATGGAAGTATGAATGACTAGTAATTGTATTGATATTTTGAAAAATTGATTCCAGTATGTACTGCAACATTGAAAAAAATCGAAATAATCTTAAGAATCCGTGAGGAGAACCCAGCAGGTTCTCTCACGATGATTCTTGGTTTCAATCTGAATGATAATGCTGTGTTTTTGTTTTATACATATTTCACCCCATATGTTCATATTAACATATCAATATTCAGAAATCACAATGACATTCGATTCAAATTATTTTTATCAATACACCGTGAAGAAGTTAAATTCCAGAAATTCATAGTGGGATAGCGATTGAATGCCCTATAGACGATTTTTAAAACGCGTACAGTAATGATTCACTCAAAACAAATAACTTCATTGGCGTGCTAACATTTTCAGTAGCGATAAATGAAAATTATCTCGTTACTGTTAATACAAATATCAAAGATTTGCCCTTTATCGCAGAGAAGAACAATCATTTCTTTGGTCAAAGTTTCCGGTCTCTCTGTCCAATTCATCACATTGGTGTAGGAGAGACCGGGGTTAGAAGTCACATTTTTTGTCTTTTGCATTTTTAGTGTCCTTTTCCATAAATTATCAATGATATTTTCTTATCAATAGATAGTGTTTTTAAACTCTTTTGAAAAGTAATGTGGAAAATAAAGTGTAATATTCAAATGGTGGTCACAGTATATGGGGTAGTTAGTCACATAGGTAATTGAGAGGTATAAAAACATTCATATGGATATTTTCATCGAAAGTGAAATGAATTAAATAATGAATCATATTCAAGGAGAAAATAAGTGTCTCATTCGTAAGAAAAAAAAATTGCTCTAAATGAATAACTTTCATCTGGTTAGGTTAGGTCCAAAGTGAGCGGGTCTATGAGACCCTCCACCGCAACCCGCAAGGGTTTATTGTGGCTCACACCTATTATCACTCGACCAAACAAACCCAGCCTCTTAACGAAGCCGATTAGTTGGTATGGTGAGTGGTCTATCAGGTCAGATGGTAATAGTACGGCTCTGCCGAACTCTTAAAGACCTAATTCGGTCCCCAGCTGAGTATATGATCTGTTAATGAGGTAGTCGGATAGTCAAGTTGCAACATTCCCACCTCGATACCCACGACAAACTTCCCATATGAGGGTTTTTGCACGTCAGTTACACCTGACAATGCCTCAGATTCAGCCGTGCAGGGCTTTTTTGCCTCTGGTTGTGGTGAAACCTCACTTGAGCGTAAACGTTTGCCAACCTGCTCGTGGGCGGTTAGTTCCCCCAACTGAGACAGATTCTGCGTACACCGCAGCTCTCGCTCCTGAAGTTAATTTGAAGGGAGGTTAGTTGTAGGCGTAAACTCGACATCCATCTCCTCTGTATACTCGCTTCTGAACTTAATTCACAGAGAGGTCCGCTGAAGTTGTAAACCCGTCATCCATCTTTTCTATAGACTGGCTCCTGAAGTAAATTTACAGGGAGATCAGTTGGAGTCGTGAACTCGACATCCATCTTCTCTGTAGACTCGCTCCTGGACTGAATTTACAGGGAGGTCAGTTGGAGTCGTAAACTCGACATCAATCTCCTTTGTAGACTCGCTTCTGAACTAAATTCACAGGAAGGTCAGTTGGAGTCGCAAATTCAACATCAATCTCCTCTGTAGACTCGCTCCAGAACTAGATTTACAGAGAGGTCCGTTGGAGTCGCGAATTCGACATCTATTTCCTCTGTAGACTCGCTCCTGAACTGAATTTACAAGGAGGTCAGTTGGAGTCGTAAGCTCGACATCCATCTTCTCTATAGCCTCAGCATCAGAAAGAATTTTTAAGTTTACTCTGTCCTTAAAGGTCCCACAAGTAGCTAAGGAAAAAAGTCAATCACGGCAGAGCCCTGCATTACCGTGACAAGGCCATGCTACGACGAGAGGGCGACCGGTATCTCGAAGGTTCCGTAAAGACAGCTGATAGGCTCGGTGTCATTCATCCTCTCGGCACGGATACACACACCTTAGGATAAAGCTATCGTTATGATGCCATTCTGTTAGGGAATAGCAGAACGACAAGTGATTCTGTCATTCCCGTATCCAGCGGGGCTACGTAGACGCAGGCATCTGATGGCCGGTTTGCTCAACTCCACATCCCATGCCAATGCACTCGCCAAAAAAAGCAAGCACAGTGGTTCAGGTTGTGGAAGATAAATAAGGACAGCCAACCTGCCTATCCATCTGGTACCTTCGATACCAAAAATTAAGGTCCATCAGGCCGCAATGCTTGTAAACTAAATATACCCATCCTACCGAAATTATATCTAGTCTGTATAAAATTCAGTGAATATTCGAATTCGCAATTATTGCAAATGTAATCTGGCTAATGTAACGCTGTTTCTCGAATATTCTTGGCAAACGAACCGAAATGAATACTTGGAGGTATGGAGGTAAGTATGTATTTTTCTAATTCTTTCTTCTATTTGTCGATGACAATTTGCTTACAGCTTTGATAACCAATTTTTGTTGACGGTATTGATGACACCGTGTTGCTTATTTCTTTGACAGTGTATTTTTTATGAAACAGTGTTAGACTGCGATAATAATCAATCCCAAAAACACTTTTCTCGCAGCACGCAGTATCACTTCGTGAAAAACTAGTCAATCAGACTTTCTCTTATGATGACATGCCATTTCTATGATTTTCTTCAAAACGAACAAAATTGTATGCAGAAGAAGCTCAAAAAGCCAACAAAAAATGTAGCACACATATACAGGGTATTCCATATTCGATGGTCTATGAGACTCATCTAGAGAACCAAAAAAAGATGAGAGATTCAAATTTTGGTTACGGATTAAGTGGCTGTGATCTGTCGTTTGAGAATATTTTCATCACCGCAATGTTGTCTCATTACATGTAACAACTTGGAAATTTCAAATAGAAAACCCTGTATATTGAATCATTTTTCAATTTGTTGTGGAATTGTCCGTGGTGGTAGTACGACTGACTCACGATCGGAAGGTCCTGGGTTCGATTCCCGCCTCGAGCAGATATTTTTCTCGAGAGAATTTATTTGGTTGAAGCTGGGATGATTCTGCAACCGTGTTGAGAATTACATGTTGAAAGATGAGACCTCGTTAGTCAATGAGATATGAATTCTTCTATAATTTTTTTGCTTCTTTACAAATATAACATTTCAAACACAACATTTGGTGAAAGATGTATTATCGAACAAATCGAATAATGAATAATAACTGTACATTAGTTCAGAAAGGTTTAATGGAATACATGAATGAAATTTCACAGTGGGTGTATGACAAACATTACCATTTTGACACAAGACACACTTTTCAAAATTGAATTGATAACAAAAATAGTTCTACACTAGAAAACAAGAGATAATATTGTGAAACTAGCAATTATTTGATATTTGATAATGATATGACAAAAATTCAGTAGCTCAGGTGCTTGAAATGCTGACCATTCACTTGTAAACATTGATGGATTGATGTTATTACGTGATCAGTCGTGGCTCTGCGGATTTTTGATGGTTTGAAGTTCTAGAGCACACATCTAACCCCATCTTTCAGTTCCTGTTGCGTAGTGATAGGTGTTTGATACATAAGTTCAGGAGCAAATTGTCAAGAAAATCACTCACATTCGATCTCAGAATATCTAAATATTTTTCGGGATTCAAATTTTCTTCATTAATGCAAATAGAAACTTCATCATCCATGAGCATACAAAAAACAAATCTAAATTTTGGTTGGAATCCCCTTTGCTACAAAGTGATTATTTTGACATTTGAAGTTTGGATCTTCGTTTGTCTATCTTCGTTAGTGCTATTTCGCACAATTCTACCCGTTTTAGCGTATCATCTCTATGCCAAGCTTGCAGCCTAATCAATTTATAATCGTGCATTTTATGTTCTCGTAAAATTCTCTATATAGAATATCGAGATTTTCCCAAATCAACTGCAGCACTAGATACTGATGCATGAGGATAAGCATAAGAATATCCTAAAATGTTTATTTCATTTCTCATCACCAGTCACTGGACTCACTCGATTTTTTGAGGCACAAACTTTTCCATAGTTGAATTAATTTCGTTCAAGTCTTCTGAATTTTCTTTTATTCCTTGCCGGTAAATTAGCAAATAACTCAATTCATCTTCTACAGGTCCTTGATATGATTTTAACGCACCCGCCGTGAATATAAAACAAGTTTATGATTTCATAATTCGAATATTTACTATCATCCATCTTCACTACTTCAATAAGACAGTCGGACAGTTTACGTTTGGGAAAGCTATTGTATAGCGAAACGCGTGTCGCGGTTTTTTCAAAACTCTTCATAGGAAAAACATGCAACAAAATATATCAAATAGTTTCAAGCAAGTTATTGTCAAATTTATTATTTTGTATTTTAAATCAGACTTGGATCGTGACCCACCATTATCCTTGCCGAAGTTCAGATGCCAAATTCAAAATTATTGTTTAAAAATCTTTTGATATTCGAGTAGATGATTGGATATNCTTTCGAAACAAATACTTCTATATGAACACTGAATTATACAGAAGATACTTTCCTCTACTCAGTTTGTATTTCAAACATTCGTTGTGGAATAAAAATCAGATATCATTCACATGAGTTCTAATTTAAAAGACTGGTAACAAATTGAACTTACATGGAACACTGTCATCCTCTGTCTGTTTAATTTGTTTAAAATCTGTTTTTCCGTTAATCAGCTGTCGCCCCCATACGAACGACAACTCTCAAAAGTTGATAACTTGTGCGAGCTAAAGACTAACGAGGTCTTACCTTTTAACGTGTGATTCCCAACACAGTATACATCGATGTTCGCCTTGAGACACTTGCCCTAAGGCTCTTCAGTACCAAATTGAATAACATTATAGAAAATACACACAATTCATTAATGGATTACGATTTTAAATGTCACGGAATGAGCTTGCTCTCTTTATGTCATCGATGACATCGTAATGACATTCATTCACCTACTTGATTTGATCCCAACCAAGAGGAATCTTATTTGAATTGAAGGGGTTATTTCTAGGAGTGATTAATTTTTGGGAAAAAAGTTTTTGGCTTTCTACTACTCCATCTTGATACAAATTGATGAATGAATTGATCTGTTTTGAGAAAAATCAAAATTCACCTCGTTAAGCAGACAGCTTAACATGGTTATATCACGATGAAAACGTTAGTCAGGAACTTTTGAACAGTAAACTTTTATACATTTGAAGTTGCAATCAGGATGGAATTGGAAAAGGGTCCTGATGAATCTCCTTAGAAAAAAGTACTTTTGGTCGTTATACATTATGTTTTTGATCTACAACTTATCGTAAAACTTATTTGAGAACGTGATTTTCCAGTGTTTTCAAATATATTTTTCATAAATGAACGGTGAAGGTAGCTACAAAATAAATTTCGATGATAAGTAAAATTGTTTGAACTTTTTATTTCGTTCAAGTTTTTCATCAGGACATGTAGATCAGAAGTGATATGCATTTGAAAAATCATATTCAACAATGTTCAATCCAACCCTGACATATTTGCAGTGAAAGCGTTTATATCCATGCTAAGAAACGCACTTTCGGGGGGAAGACCCTGTCAATCTTCAACTTTTACAAATTCTGGCTATTCAAAACTCATATTATAGGTAACCTATGACAATTCAAGAAAATCGAATATCTACTTTAATTTAGGTTACCTTTAAGTAATAGCATCAGGCCGTATTCTGAAATTAACCTTTTTGAAATTTTCCTTACCAACCCTGAGTTACTCATTTTTTGTTTCAGGCAAGCCCTACGACTGTGTCCGTCTACTACGAAAGTCTCTGCCCATATTGCATAGATTTTATCAGAGATCAGCTCGCTCCAGCCTACTATAAAATCGGAGATAAGATAAAAGTGGACCTGATACCTTTTGGAAATGGCGATGTGAGTAAATAAGAATGACAAATATCAATAAGTTGAATAGTTTAGTGATCCAATAATTTTTCTGAAAGAAGGTTGATTTGGTTAAAATATCAATTTTGCGCGAACATAGGACCAACGAGGTCTTACTTTTAACGTGTGATTCCTAACACGATCACTGCCTATACCATGTGGTTAGTGATTGGACCTGAAAAATGGTATATCATCATAACAGCTTACACCCTAAAGCATCTGGTCTACCGATATTTCATCGTTGCTTAGGAACCTGACTCCTAACCTTCCATGTATCCAAAAAACTCTTAACAAGCCCCAAAGGCTTTTTGCATCTTCTCTCTCATCTTTTCATAATATCCACTTCAATGATATTGTTTTCTGTAATAGTTTGTACAGTTCCGACATTATATGTTTGTCATATTTTGCTAGATATAATTTGAGCCTATTAATTTGTCTCCGTTTTGTTCTGTTGCTGTTTTTTTATTGCATTGTCTGCTAATGCTGCTGAGATATCCATTAGCTGTATAATTATCTTTGGTCAGTCTCTGCTTTGATACAGCAGTTTTTCCGTTCAGTTCCTTGATGAAGCTTTCGGTGTATTTTCTTGATATTCTCTGTATTTTTATCGAAAAATTTGCTACTCTGTCCAATACCACAAATCCTGGTATTTCCACAACGCGTTTAGCGCCAATTTGTGAAGCTGTATTCAGTACACTCATTAGATGTACATTTTGAAACATTAGTGTCCAAGCATCCACTATGAGATCAATTCCCCACTTCCTTCAGTTCTTCTGGGCATTCTCAGACCTATCTTGATGTCACTGTTGATCTCCAACTGATTTTTCTGACGCTTTGGAAGATTGCATTCACTGTCGCCTGTAGAAATCATTGATCGAGCTGTAATTTAATTTCTCCTTACATAATATATTTAAGCTCTTGTTTTTTCGACGGGTTTTCATCCCGTCTGTATACCGCCAAAAGAGAGGCTAGATAGAGTGCATATAAACTTGTGCACATTGCCAATTGCACATATTAATTCAATGCAGAGTGCAACAGACTGTTAGTTGACACTGAAAGTCACAGCATTCTGAAAATGACCTCTGACTTTATGCATCCAACTGTCAACTACGAACTACCTTATAAAGTACTGTTCCCGAGTATAAAGGACTGTATTCTCCGGGAGGAGGATATATTGAGGGCAGATAGTTGTTGCTTCACAGATGAATGAAAAACACCTTTCGGTTCTGGTGCAGGTGTTTTCAGTGGCAGACCTAGGACAGAGATATCAGCCTGCCAAGGAACCTGAGCAAATGTATTTCAAGCGAAAATTCACGCTATTGAATTGTGTTCGGAGACATGGAAGAATCCAACCTCATACACGAGTCGATGAAAATTATCTCGGAAAGTTGAAAGCTCTTTGCTCCAACCGAACAACGTCTGAATTGGTAGTAAATTACCAAAAACGACTGTCCTCGATAGGAAGACTCAACAGATTTTCTCTGGTCTGGGTTCCTGGCCATACTGGCCTGGAGGGCAATGAGGTTGCTGACACCTTTGCAAAGGAGGGTGCTGCAAGCAGCTTCATCGGACCAGAACCTGTCATTGGCATCGCTTTAGGCTTTGCGCAACAAAGATTGAACACTTGGATGGCAACCAGATTTAAGGACTTCTGGCAGAATCGTCTAGGATTGGCTCACTCCAAGGCGGTTATTCATCCTTCGAAGCTTGATACCAAACAGTTGTTGGACTTTAGTAGGGATGAACAACGTTGCCTAACAGGCCTTCTCACAGGTCCTGTCCTTTGAATAATCATATTCAGAGACCCGGACTATCAGAAAACAGTGTGTGTCGCCTCTGTTTGTGAAATAATGAAACAGCAGTGCACATACTTTGTGTTTGCCCCGCTGGGGACCGAATCACGTTTATAGAGTTCAGCAGAGCCGTACTCTCACCAGCTGATCTGAAAGACCACTCACCACACAAACTAATTGGCTTCGTTAAGAAGCTGGTTTTATCTGGTCGAGTGTGAATAGGTGTGAGCTACAATAAACCTTTGGGGGTTGCGGTGAAGGGTCGAATATACCCACTCACTCTGGACATAACCTAACCTGACCTATACCACCAAAAACTGTTAACTTTGTTGCGGAAGTATACATGTGATCGATGAACATATTTCATACCTGTTGAGTTCATAACTGCTGTCTCTTGGCGTGCGTTTCGCCAAAGCCAACCAACTTAGCATCATCATGAGATGACAGTTCTAGTCATCTCGAACATTTTTTTTGGCGAACCGCGCGTCGAAGACAATGAATTCATTTTCATATGGGAAAAGTGCTTGGTACAATAGATTACGCCAGAGTTCCTAAATCTACCTAATGAACTAGATGTATCTATACGTTTCCCGGTTACTGACAATTCTGATTATCAAGGACGTTCTCTCGTCCAAAGAAGTCAAAACGAGAGAAGAGAATGTGTCCAGAGAAATGGTTTTCTTGTCACAACGACAGAGGAATTTTTCATCGAGGCAAGACGAAAAAATGCATTTTCTTCTCTTGTCTCGACTGAAGGTTACACTAATTAAACCAGTGAATACAATATAGAGGAAAAAGATTTTCACAGAATGGAGAATATTCACATGGAAAGTTCTCGAAGCCAAATCATGAAAACTGAGTAAAAAGACATAAGGAAAATAAAATGATAATAAGAAGTTTACGCACCGACAGTGGTTATGTTGAAATTCGTAAGATCAGTTTATATATGAATTGCTTCGAGATACTTTCGTTGAATATATAATAGAATGGAATATTTTCAAATAATACCAAATTTTTCAGGTTGATGAAGTTAATGGAAAATTGATCTTCATTTGTCAACATGGAGAATCTGAGTGTTACGCAAATAGAATACAGGCCTGTGCATTGGATTTAGGAGTCGGAAACTCTGGAATAGAATTTGCATTGTGTGCTATGAGTTCATCCAATCCATCCAGTGAAGAAATTTTGAAACAGGTAAAAGTTCAATGATTTTATATATTCTTCATTGGAATATTTCAAATTCAGACTGATTCAAATTGAGTGAGAATCATTGCTATTTTTAGTTTTATTTTGGACATAACTTGTCTTCACTTGGCGCTTTCTGTTTTCAGATTTGAATAAAACAATGTGTGTGTGAGATATCATTGGAATTTTTCATTCATTTGAAGGACCTATTGATGCCATTTTGTTTGGAATATAACATCGTTCAAATGTCTGTCACGGTTTCTCTAGGTGAAGCGTATCCTAGACGTCCAATTTGCCATGCATCTGGCGCATAAATTTGACTGATGGCTTGGATTCTGTTGGCTTGAGAACCGCTGTGCTTTGTGGTCTATTCGCGACTCAAAAAAACCCCAAGGGAGTCAAATCGCATGATCTTGGTGGCCAATTCACATAACCTCCACATGATATGAACATGCCCTGAAATCGCTCGTGCAAAATATCCAATGTGGCAAGAGTTGTGTGGCACGTAGCACCGTTCTGTTAAAACCACATATCGTTGGTGTCAAGATCAGCCATGTCAGGCCATAAGAAGTTGGTAGTCATCGATCTATAGTGCTCGAGTTGATAGTGGTGATCTGACCAACGTCGTTCTCAAAGAAATATGGACCGATGACACCACCAGCTCAAAATCCACACCAAACAGTGACTTTTAAGGGATACATTGAACGCTCTTGGATCTCCTGTGGATTGGTATCATCCCAAATTCTACAATTTTGTTTGTTCTCGTACCCATTCATCGAGAAATGGGCCTCATTGCTGAAGATGATTTTTTGATGAAAATTGGGGTCAATTGACAACTGCTCCTGAGCCCAATCAGTGAACACACGTCGGTGTCTATGGTCTTCCAATTCGTGAGTTAGTTGAATTTTGTACGGGTGCAGGCCCAAGTCACGACACAAAATCCGCCTAGTTGTGGTCTGCAGATGACCGAGTTTCTGTGAGTGAAGCAAAATCGACTGTATCGGATTCTCCTGCACACTCTCACAGACATCGGCGATGTTTTCGTCAGATATTGCATTTGGTCGACGTGCAGGCGTTGTTCGGTTGTTTACTGAACTAGTGGACTCAAATTCATTCACCACATCGCGAATTGCCTTCTTGGTAGGACGATTATGGCGACCGTAAAATGGGCGGGGCGCTTACGTTGCACAAACAGAACATCCATTTTGATGGATTGATTTCATAGTATTTACGTGTTTTTTAATGCCATATCCGTCTATGGTGATTTGGCGAAACAGACTAAATAAATGACAATTATTTTGGAAGATGTACCTTCAACAAGATAGTCGTTATAAATTGTCGAATTTTGGAAGTCCTTGTTGAAAGACCCTTCAGTTCAATAACTGACATATTCATGATCGATGGAATGCAAAATGAACAAACAATTAAGTGAAACTTTCTTGATATTTGGTAGCTCTCTGAAGTCCTTAGTTTTCCTTAAAATATTTCTCATGATCATGGTCTCTAGAGATTTTGACTGTCATTTTGAACAATGTTTCGGATGTACCTAACATCATGAATTTGCACTATATTTTCAGCTCATAACTACAGAGGAACGTATTAGCTTTCAGTGGCATCAATGAATGGTTAATGAATATTGAGACCTAGCTCTATTTGAAGGTCTCCCCGATTTCGCAAGGTCATCCTTTTTACCATTTTTCTGTAAGAATATTTGAGGAAAAATTTATATAGAACGCGACGCTGATGTTAACTTCTTGTACATTATATAACATATTTTATATGATCCTATTTATAATATCTCACTATTTGCATTTAATAAACATGTCACAATTTTTTCAGTGTGCCATTGATCACAAAATTGACTGGGACCAGATAGAAAATTGTTATCAATCTAAAAAGGCTGATGATTTGCTCATGGAATACGCTAACAGAACCATTTCTGTATCACCCCCAATCTTAGGTACGCCTGCAATAGCACTGGACAACCATTATATGGAGACTCTAACAGATATTGCTCAGATGAGTTTGCAAGAAACCATAGAATTCCTTCAGAGTGGAGGCACTTGCTACTGGTGTAAATATGGTATGGAACTGAGTTACCTGACTGAAAATCCTGCAATGAATATCTACACTTGTAAAAATTATTCGAGTACCTATGAAACTCCCAATCTCAATAAATCAATTTATTAATTGTTCAGGTTGCGCTTCAGTAAATTGGAAACAAAAATCAAAATATACATATGTTTTCAAATAGATAGTAACAGTATCCTTATGAACAGGTCCGAACAATGGGATTCCATATCTATTTCAGAAAAACAACGAATAACCCAGCTAATGCCAAACAAAGCTGAAGAGGACCAAATGAAATTAATTTCTGCTTTTCATATATTGGAAGTTACTTGCGACGAATCTTCCAAATGAAAGACGTTGCACAGGTGCCTGATGGTTTGACTTCAGGTTTCTGTGCGACATTAGCTGAGTTAGTTGTTGTTTTTCCGTCGGGTATCTGCCACACGTACCTACAAAGTCGTAGGTCTACATGAGAGGCAAGGGGAACCTGAACCTGACACATGTAATATGCACCTTTCTGGAATATAATCATTATTTTGACTCCTACCCCGGTATATGTGTTTGAGGAGTGGATATTCCACTGAATCACCTGCAGAAAGAGTTCACGACTAGTAGGGAGGATATTTGTTTGGTAGGGATACTTAGATGGCTCACTCCGTTCTGAAGAGACATGCCCAGTACTGATGATGGGGCAAGTATCCCGAAACCGTTCCATCGGTTGGTCGTACCGGGCAAATGAAATTAATTTCTGCTTATCAAAGGGGTAGTAACTTGCGACGAATCTTCCAAATCGAAGACGTTGCACAGGTGCCTGATGGTTTTACTTCAGCTTTCTGCGCTGCATTAGCTGGGTTAGTTGTTTTTCCGTCGGGTATCTGCCACACGTACCTACAGAGACGTAGGTCTGCATGAGAGTCAAGGGGTAAGGTGTTTTTCACCTAAACATGGAGCATGTCATATGCCCCTCTTCGGAATATAATCATTATTTTGACAATCACACCGTAGTATGTGTTTGTGAAGTTGTTTCCTGGCTTTGTCTGCAGGTGGCGCAGTGGACTTTTCCAGTGACAAGCTGGAATTACATTTGTTTGGTCGAGATACTAGACAGTTCCCTCAGATCTGAAGAGACCCTGCCCAGTACTGATGATGGGGCAAGTACCCCGAAACCGGTCTATCGGTTGGTCGTACCGAGCAAATAAACTTGCGACGAATTTTCCAAATCGAAGACTTTACACAGGTGCCTGATGGTTTTGCTTCATCTTTCTGCGTGGCATTAGATTTCATAGAAAGATAACGTTTTCCCACAGTATCATATTAATATATACAGTGCTTTTCTTTAATGTCCCCCTTATA
Organism: Leptinotarsa decemlineata; assembly: GCF_000500325.1. Classification (NCBI taxonomy): domain Eukaryota; kingdom Metazoa; phylum Arthropoda; class Insecta; order Coleoptera; family Chrysomelidae; genus Leptinotarsa; species Leptinotarsa decemlineata. The sequence continues at coordinate 11,426 of NW_019292631.1, read as the reverse complement.
TTTTTTAAACGGGTCAACTCAAAAAATTGAATTATGAGATAATAAGATTAAAGCATAAATACTTTACTTTGAAGTGAAATTAAGANATTTCATTATCTCAGATTTCAATTTTTTGAGTTGACCTGGGATTAAAACCTGGGCTTTAAACAATTTCAATGTCAAATAGTTCAACTTAGTTCAGTCCGGCTTCCCGAGACACACAATTTTTTTTTTATATCACTGATATTATTTGATGATGAAGAAATGGTGATATAGTTATTTGGGAGATTTTTCTTGCCCCTCCTGAATACAGGCTGGAATCAAGAGTTTAGAGAGAAATACATTTTTTTAAAGATCGAAGGACTTGAAAAATTGTTCTTTGGCACACTTGCAATGCCAAATATTTCATCAGATTTGTGATGGAATTTGCCGATACTTGAAAGAAGACGGCAACATTATGTTAATCCCAAACAGAGGCTCTGTTGATTTTGAGATGCTGTCAAAAAAATAATTTGGTTTTGTAGGGTATGGTTGGTGAAAGTTGTTTCTATCACTGCTGTTTTCAATGAAAATTATCGATTTTTCAAATTTCACCCGTCCTACGAGTAAATTGTAACTTTATATTGCCTAAATTGACAAAAAGTCATTATCTTCTTACTTATATGGATTCTAACTGAAAATTTCTGCAAATATAAAAAAATACAAGTTTTTCTGTTCATTCGCATTTTCAGCCAAATTTTTCTATCCTATTTTTACTATCATTTCATCTGAGAGAAGGTGATTCAACGAAAAAAATACCACCAATAATTACAAAAAACAGATCTTTATATTTCTGAGTTTTTACCTGCATCGATACTTTGACTCCTTGTCACATTCCTTCGACTTCTGTATCCAGCGGTGCAGCAGCTTCATCAGCAGAATTATCAAAAAAAAAACGAAAATACAATTATTTGGGAGATTATTTCATTTTTTATGCAATGGGAATCAAAACATTTGGTACCTTAGGCTCCCAAGCATTCGAGTTCATTCATGTAATCGGCATTAGGATCTCCAAAGAGATGAATGACCCATTGATTAAAAAAATCAGCATTCTGATTCAAAGAGGAATTGCAGCTTCATGTTCAGGTACAATTCCCTAATCAAAAACACTAAGTGGATTATCTATGTTTTCCATGAACAGAATATATCAGCATCTACCTATGATGGTACGGCCAATCCAATCCTATCCTCATCGCCAATCGAACATTTCATTAATCTCTTTCTCCGATACCACTATCCAATTCTCATGTTTTTACGCATCGTAACGAATATGTACAGTCAGTGCAAGAATTGGAGTTGTGCAGTGTGGTGGGAGACTCGCAGCAAAACGGTCAAGCTTTAACAGAAGAGAAAGTGGGAACTCTAAATGTGGCTCAGTTTAGTCCTCTGGTTGAGCCCTCACAGTCCCCAGAAGAACTAATATCCAATTCAGTTTCAAGCAGTTTAGCTTCGAATTCCTCATCCCACCGATCCAGTTACATTAGATCGGTGATACATTCTTCAGTCAGAACTCTTGGGTTTAATGGATTGAAAAATATTGGAAACACCTGTTTCATGAACAGTGTAATCCAATGTTTATCAAACACGAGACGGTTGCTGAAATATCCAAAAAAGGATGCATACCTGAAAGATATCAATACTAGTATTTCTAGTATGAAAGGTGTTTTAATCAAAGCGTTTGCAGAAGTTATCAAGGAATTGTGGACAGAAGATTCATCAGATAGAGTAATTAGCACAGTCTATTTTAAAAGTCAGATTCAAAGATTTGCCCCTCGATTCATGGATTCCGCCCATCAAGACGCCCAGGAATTCCTTAGATATCTTTTAGAAGGTTCACATGAGGACCTCAACAGAATTACTGAGAAACCTGAACCGATTTAACGGAGATTGACGAAAAATTGACAACAGCGGAAAAGCACAAGAGTCCTGGCTAAGATATTTGAATATGAACAACTCTAAGATTGTAGACAATTTCGTTGGTCGATTAAAATCCACTGTGAAGTGTACACACTGTGGATACTCATCAGTAACCTTTGATCCATTCTGAGATTTGTCTCTGGGATGAACTGAGTTCATCACATTGCTTAGATTCTTTCACAAGAGAAGCCACCCTGGATGCAGATGAAAAACCAACGTGTTCGGAGTGGAAGATATGAGCAATCATGCAGCAGACAATGTGGCTCTTTGTCGTTATAATATATATGCACTTTCAAATCACAGTGGGACTACTTGCAACAAGCAATATACACCATATTGCAGATACTCAAATGATTGCACGTGGCATGAATACAACGATTGACACGTGTTCACCAAAATCGCTTGTGAGTGATGAGGAAGATGTCCTCGTTTATGAACAGGAGGGAACGAAGCAATGCTTTACTAGTATTTTCATTGAGTGAAATGAGGTCAAACTTGAAGCAGTTCAACTTCACAATGAAATTTCAAAAGGTGGACTGCAGTTTAGACCACATTCAACACAACCATACTGTATATTTTTGAAAATGATTTTTTTGAAATATTGACAGATTGATAACTCAAGGATATTTCAATTTTCGGTACGTGATCAATCACAAAAATATAATATAACCAAGGTCAACGAGGTGACTGATATTTACTTATGATTTCCATTCAATAGTTCTTATCTGATATAAAATTGAAAACCTATGGCTTGAACGAACTGATGTCTGTAGAATATTCCTTTGTTGGATAATCGTCTTCCTCCTGTTCTCCTGTTCAAGACAAAACAACGTAAGGCAACCATCCTCAGGAATATCATGTGTCCTAACATCTAGCTTTGAAAACTATCAAAGTTACTTCTTCAATACAAACTGTTCAATGTTACCATGGACCCAATATAAACAATCAAAGATCTTTCATTAATTTAATGTCTTCTGTTAATAAATGACACAGCTCTTCACGCCGGCAGGCTCCATATATTCCGAAAATAGTAATAACTTTTTTCATCAATTATTTTTCACCTCTGGACTTGTTTATTTTTTGGGCCTATAACTTTGAGAATGCTTGAGATATATATGCTTGGAATAAAATTCCAATGAAATTGGAATATGCGATGTTGTGCTGCTGAGTCGATTTTTTTGGTATCAATTCAATTGAAGCTCTTTTTGCAGCCTCTTCAATATCGTCAGGAACACACAATTCCTCACTATTGTTCTCTATTATGCAAGACATCAAACACCAGCAAGAACTTTAAATGTGACTCTAAATGAATCAATTCTGTTTGTTGGTAATCAGGTGATTCGGAGTCACCTGACACGGCCACTTCATAGCAAATGCGATAACACGTAAATAGTTAACTGACAAGACATGTCAGAACGTGTTTTTATAGAAATATTGAATTTATCTATTTTATTATGAAAACAAGCCAGTTGTTGAAAGTAAGTTTTAATTTTGTTCGGAAATTTCACTCACAAAATAAAACCTTACTTTCTACATATAGGTAAAAGTACCTTGGGAATGTAAAAATTTTTGGCAGGATAAAGTTACCGCAATATTTCAGAAATGCACATTTTCGAAAAACATACTGTAACTCTGAAACGGTGATAGATATTGATATGTGGTTTTCACCATTGAGTTTGTCATGAAATTTTTCGCCCAGTCTATTTTGAAAACAAGAGTTTCCTTTTGAAAGTATCCAATATGGCCCAATCTGTACGTCTAGAATATTCCAAAGAATTCGATAGTTGAATGATACGCAGGGTGTTGCATTTAAAAACGGAAAGTCGATATTGTTTATCATTACAAGTCGTATGGAAGTTTAAAAAGTTTTAGTTGAAAAACTGCACAACTGTGAATAATAATCGACGTGTCTGAGCGCTTTCTCGAACACACTGATAAATAATGTGTAACGAGTATTAACGAGCGAAAAAAGTTAATCAAATGAAGAACATTGTAGGACTTTGGAAAAATACATTGAAAACTATGATTACTGAAGAAATCGTCATTAATATGACAATTTCTTGGTGGGTAAGTGAACAATGAACTATAACTCAATACTTTCAGACCATTTTCATATGAGTAAATTCATTATTCCACAGTTATATTTGAATCATTTTTATCAACTAGTGAGTCTTGAGATTATACCTATTCCATAATTATTTCTTCATTTCATGCTCAATCATCTTACTGACAGTATCTTTAAGGAAATATAATTTTTATCAAAAAAAAAAACACAAAAGCCTGAACTCGGAAAGTGGAAACGAGTGTACCCAACCAAAAATATGTAATGTGGCGAAGAAATGGATATTTTTCAAAATTTCTTTACCTTATTACAAAATTTCTTCTTATTTCATTCGATTTTATATGTATTGATATTATATAATCTACAACAGGTGATATTATCAGGATCAAAAAGAACAAGCATTTAGAGATCATTTTATGCGATGAAGAATTGTTCAGTTGCAATTCAAGGCACATCTTGTTAGTCTAACATTCCATGATTTTTATGAACCCTCACCAAACAATAATGAATGAAAAGTGTTTGTTATAAAATTTCTGTTTCTTTGTATATCAATTCAATGCAGGAGGTCTTATGAAGAATAAATAAGTTTTTTTAAGTGAATATATCTCTCAAATAGAACCTATTCATTAGTGATTTTTTTACACGCTTCATATTAGCTTCATCTGTATGTATGTTTGTTTGTAACTCACAAGCTCGGGATCCGTATTTGACAGATTTATCGACATTATTGCTTGCTCTATTCGCGGGCAGATGGCGCTGTACGTAACCTTCTTGATATATTGACATTATTGCTTGATCTATTCGCGGGCAGATGGCGCTGAACGTAACCTCCTTGATATATCGAAATCATTGCTTGATCTATTCGCTGGCAGATGGCGCTCTACGTAACCTTCTTGATATAATTCGAACTCATTTCACATGTACTTCTTTATTTGAAAACAGTATATTTTCATTGACACGCGCGCCTGCTGCCTCATTTGTAATCCTGAAAAATCAGTATAACAATAGATTCTTGTTTTAGATACTATTACTCAAGAATTCAGGAAACAAGATTTTCGGAGAAGGTATCATGAAAAAGATAAACCCAGCCTTTAATATTTCTGTAGATATTCGAATATATTGACACTTTCAAAAATTGTAACATGTTAGCAAAAAAAATTGCAAGAATTGCAGAAGTATGCAGGTCACAAAATGGCTTGAACCTTCATCATTTTTTCTGCTAACATGTGAATCCATGGATTCGATACATTTTCAAGTTGAATTGATGTTAGTTCATTTTATTATAATCAATTTTGTATAAAAAAGTTGGGTTTACAAAAAAAAACGTCATCTTCAGAAAGTTTACTAATTGCAATTGAACTGGAAATCTCCAGAATTGAATTTAAAAATAACATTGCTATTTATTGCACCAGTAACATTTACTATCATTCAAGATGAAGTTCACTAATTTATCTAAAGCATTTAAGGCGATAGAACTGATTCTTTCTTGAAATTTGTTGTCCAATACCACTGTCGGCACGTGGGCCAATTTTGGTTTCAAGGAATAAGTTTTCTTGCCGTTTGCAGCAAGCAACTCATCGGCTTTTCCAGATTTCAAACAGTTTTGTATTTCATCCCAACTAATATTGTTATCAGCTGCACACTAAAAAAAAAGAAGTTGAATATTTAGTGAGAGCGAGGTATATTGAATATTGAGATTCAGGTACTTTCAATAAGTGAATTGACTTCTGACAAATGAGAACCAAATTTTTGAAACACCCCTTTAATATTATGATATGTTCATCATTCTCTTAATAGTAACTGCTAACACGGGTAACGATGATAAGGGTGGAAAACAAACACGAGATAATCTCAGGGTTGGAGATTGAGACCATTTGAATCAAAGAATAAAAGTATACTCTTGAGCTAGTAATTTTTTATACGTAAAATCATGAACAAAATTTGGTCCCCGAAGAAAAAGCAGGATATAGTACGCACATTAAGTAACGCATTATCTAACTATCACCAAAATTAATAATATTATTGAAAATTCCTGGAACGGAATGATTGTTGAATTTGATTTACCATCATGTTCAAAAATAAATTCGTGTCCCTATATTAGTTTGTACAGATCCTTCAATAGATGTTTGTTATATTGTTCTGGTCATAATTTGGGTCGTACAGAATTTGTTTACCTCTTACAATACAGTACTTTACATTTGCATAAAACAAACATAATTAGCTGTTTCTGTGCCCTTGTAAACACTGCTAGCAGGCAAGATATCCGATATTTTAATACAGCTATTTTCGTACTATAGATTTCAATTACATTACAGCTGATTGTTGTTACAAGATGTTGCGGCCACTTCGATCCTGCTGTTCGTGTGGTTTTAATTTTTTCCGTTTTTCACAAAAAAATGAATCTTTTCACCCTGCTCAGTTTGTTTCTTCTTTGACAACCAAAGACGCATATGTTATCATGGGTGTAAATAAGCACTATATATTCATTGTAGCCAGAATACATCATGTCCAGGTCAGACCTACAACTTTCCACAAGTATGTCTGCCTTGTATAACGTGTACCTCCATATATCTTTTCAGTATGTCTGAGATTTAGTTTCCCTTCCTGATATTCAACTCTCTTCGATAATCGCATCTCTGTACCTGGTAATTGTAGATGTCGATTTCGATTATCTTGATCTTCTTGGCTGATGCTACTACGATCAATTTGAATGAATTCATGAAATACCCATTGTTCTAGATTTTATCATAATAATCGAATCCTGCTACGTGCAGATTCATGATGGGGAGTAATGGGGTGAATACCAATCCGTTAGCATATCTTGGCCATTTTGCTATCAGGGATATATCTGAATATATCTATATTCTCCTCATAATCAGCAAATTCTACAGCTTGGTAACTTCCATTCACTAGGACATCCTAGAATGGTTACTCCTCGTTGTAAACAATCCAATATGTGAACTCGGTGTTCGGGGATCTATTGTTAAGAGTTGAAACAGGCATATATCTACCTTTTATGTGGTAGCCACTTTATGCAAATGCAAATTGGATACGATTTTCACAAGGCACATTCTGGAATATTTGTCAAATTCTTATGAAAATTGATGCAATTGTCATTTTGAGTATTTTATATAGATACACTTTGTCTTTTACTCTAGTTAATTTGAATGAATCGTTCAAAAGCTGTCACGATAAGATTAACTTGACGCAACGCAGTAACCATTACGCGTCGCGTCTACTGTAAGACGACAGGGAAATATGCGCATGGGTAGAGGGGCGTTCTAAGCAATAAGGCGCCATCGCCGAAAAAATGACCCAAACGCGAGCAGACGTCGTTGATAGTTGCAAAATTTCTTCATAAGTAACATAATTTGATCCTCGCAGCTATCCATTACTCATTGCAGTTGGCATATTTCTCAGATACTACATTTTTTTGGGTGAAAGTATAAATTACTAGCTGTTGCCTGTGGCTTCGCTCACCTTTAATTTGATTTTTCACATTAAGTTTCGTGACAGACCCATTTTAAACAATTAGTTACAATATTTTATTATCAACTCAAAACTTCAGGTTACCAACTTCAAAACTAACGAAATTCAATACAATTTTTGAACCCCTATTTTCTCCCTTCTGGGTGCACATTTCTGATTCCATTTCTTGATGCTTATTTGAGCTATGCAAAGAACCTACCTGCATATTCAAAGATTCTAGGTTCAGTAGCTCGCCTGTACGTTAATATAAGAGTGTCAGTCAATTAATAGGTACCCAAATATACACATATGAGTTTGATTCTGAACATCCGATCAAGTATTGTGATATATACATGCATATACCTTCATTTATGAATTATTCCCTGTGAAAATTACCCCCCGGAAATTGAAAAATTACCCGTTTTCACACAAAATTTGGAGATCCCGTTATTTAGACGTGAAAAATTGAAAAACCTAAATACATACACTACATTCATCCATCATCACAAACTTTACGCATTTATAATATTAGTAGGAGTAGGATCAGTAGGATTACCAATGTATTTCATTCTAATTGTATCAGTTTTTCTGCCGAAGCTACTGAACCTAGAATCTTGGAATATGCAGGTAGGTTCTTTGTATAGCGTAAATGAGCATCAAGGAAGGGAATCAGGAATTTTCACCCCCAATGGAGAAAAATAGGGGTTTAAAGATTGCATTGAATTTCGTCAGTTTTGAAGTTGGAAACCTGAAGTTTTGGGCAATCAAAAAAATATAGTAACTATTTATTCAAAATGGTTTGTCACGTAACTGAATGTGACAAATCAAATTCTACGCGAACTAAGCCGCGGGCAACAACAAGTTAGCTATAAATTGAAACATTGCCGTGCCTACGCGCTGTCTTCAGGAACAGTTGTTGAACAGGAAACAATTGTGTTTGTTACAGATTCTTATCAGTTGTAGGTATGCTGTTTTCTATTCATTCTCTCTGAGATCATTGACCTTCAGAAGATACCTTGGAAACTAGAATAAATAAAATGCTATTAAAATCTCTTCATCTCGCAACTTTACATCCTCAATTCTATCAATGAATTAATTCTATCAATGAGTTCATGTGAATCGACAAAACTTGAACGTAAAAATTGTGAGTGTAATTTTCACTTCTGAAACCATCTTAGGCAATAGATTCCTTGATATTTCATCAGATGGACTGCTCTCAACTGAATTATCAGGTATATCATAATGATTTGACTCATCCAATATAACAACATCATTGCTTTCGTCTGCTTTCAGATAGAAAATATTTTTCTTTCAAACATCTGATAATTTTTCTTTATTTTTCTAGGCGAAATCATTGATGTTTGTCTGAAAATGTACGCTGTAGAGATTAGTCTTGGAGTTAGGAATTAATATGCTTTTTTATCTCGTGAAGACGCCAACATGGTTGGTGAAACGCTCCTCACGTAAGTGTTGCAGTTCTGGTGAACAAAAGATGTTCAACCACATGAGTTGCTGTTACCTTTTTCAAAAATTGGTCCGCAGTAGCATCATAAGATTCCATAGAACACATTGCAAATCTTATTCCTTGCTCTCCTTGTGCCAAATCAAGAGCACAAGAGTGTACCTTATTTCCATAACACTCATCCGGTCCATGTTGACAAGTGAAACTCAATTTTCCGTCTTTCTCCGTAATCTAAAAAATATTCCATATAAACTGAAAAACAATAAGTACGTTTCGTGTTGGAGTAAGACATTTTGTATTCTTTAAACGACATTTTTTGTGGGGGACTTTATATTTTATACTGTTTCTATACTGAAAAAATAAAAGCTAAGGGCAAACTGAAGAGTTCACCCTCAAAAATTACCGGGTAATATAAACCACTGAAAAGTTCAATTAGTATTCATAAATTTTGCCTTGTGTCAAAAGAAATTAGAGCTATCACAGTGTGGGCCAAGACTTCAATACTGAATTGCAGGTTTTGAATACGAAAAAGGATTATTTTCCAAAATGTCAACTACTTAAGGGAGCTAAGTGATAATATTCAATTCTTTCTTCAATTTGTAGATGAATTGACTAATTGACCTTTTCAGTAGTTTATATTACGCAGTAACTTTTCGAGGTTAACTTTTCACTTTGCTTTACTACACTTCAGCAGATTCACTATTGATTTAGCTTTTATTGTGGAAGGTCATAAACCCCAAAAAAATGAATAAAAGACATTAGAATAGAACTGGCCGATACTTGATGAAAATCCATATCAAAAACTAATTAATACAGTTCATTGTATGATTTTCACTATAAAGGGTTTTACAAAAACCGCCAAACGTTTTTCGCTATGCAATAGCTTTCTCAAGCATTGTATAGAGAAACACGTGTAGCGATTTTTGTATAATCCTTCAAAGTGAAAAACATACAATGAACTATAATAATTAGTTTTCAGAAGATATTTTGTGTCTGATATGTGAAAAAAACATATACATATTACATATTACTGGACAAGTATATACATATGTCTCACAAAAATATCAAATGAGTATTGTTCATTTCAAATACAAAATTCCTCAAGATTACTCTTGAATAACTCTTTGAAAATGATTGACAAAGCTTTNCTGAAAATAGTCTGAAAATATAAAACAAACTTCTAGGTTTGCATTCATGAATTCACCTCAGGTGAATATGCACAGTATAGCAGAGAATGATTGAGGAACACATTGCGGAATAATACTCTGAATACACTAAACTGCGTTTGTGGAAAATTCAGAGAACTCTGAGTGAATTTAGGAAAACAACCTAGCTAGTCCAGATAAGATACATTGTTTTGTGTTTCTGCTCAGTGATTTTTCTATAGTATTCGTTGAATTAGCTAAAATTCAATGACTAGAAAAACAAATAGTCTGTCAAATTTTCAATAATACGTTGAATTTTTCATATTCGTTTACATCAGTGAAAGTAAGCGGGTGTAAAAGTTATGTAGTTCTATTGTTCCCTGGGGCATTATAGTCATTCAAAAAAATGTTCACTACATATTATAAATTCTTCCTCCCAGCCGTGTCTGTATGTCTCTACTGAATGGATTTTCATACGGTTTTCATCAGTGGATTATGTGTTAAAAAGGAATGCTTATGTATATAATTTATGAATATTCTAAGTGAATTCATTGATATATGACATCATTATATATCTTTTGAAGATGGTTTACTGTACCAATTTCAATGTTTGAAATAATAGCGTCCATGGAAAACGTAGCCTGATCCTTTTGAGATATAACAAAACAATCCATTGCAAATTGGTTCTTCTTTGTGTGTCTACAAAAAAGTCTTGAATGGTATAGGTCAATCTTTCAAGAATGGCCTATTGAAACCATGTTAAATATGATGTTCATATAACGTGGTAACTGAAAAGCTATGTAGACCGAAGCGATATCAATCCTCATCAAATGAATACGTGAAATATAACTTTCGGATGTCAAAGTCCTTTTTTTTTAAATTAATTTTAATAACAAAAATAGATGTTAACAGTGTGAGAGCAAAATTATAACTGAATTACAAAAGTATTCTTCCCATGAAGATAAGAATGCTTGCAAATCAGTTTCCCAGAATCGCGAGATTCTGCTTCAGCATGGTCAGCGGTTCACATGGGAACGAGCGATATAATTCCTCCCCCTGAAAATTCAACGTAGGAGGGTCAGCGAGGAAGTTGAACCCTAGACATCTCGATATCTTGACTTGGTTCGGATGGTCCATTGGTTTTGCACCCTCAGAAGCCAATCTTCTTGTGCACTAGGTACAAACAAATTGATACTAGGACCAAGTAGATAAACATCGTCCAAAAACTTGGGATATGTGCTACGTCTCTGAAAGATATAATCGGTTCATTTTCCATTATTGCTGTTTTTATTGAATGAAGTTCGTCCAGGTTCAGGTCATCAAGTTGGATCCCTATTGATTTGGGTGGCTCTGG
>NW_019292630.1:35112-47254 GCF_000500325.1 Leptinotarsa decemlineata | reverse complement strand
AAATCTTTAGAAACTCTACGAGGTGTCTTATTGTCTTGTGGTTTCAAATATAAAAAATTGAACAATCGGATGGTCATAATGGAATCGACACGCATTGTTCAACTCCGACAAGAATATTTGAGGCAAATGAAAAACTACCGAAAATACAACAGACATTTAATCTACCTCGACGAAACTTGGTTTGACACTCATGATGTTGTCAAATATGGCTGTCAAATATTGCTGATTACCACAAAGATATGACTGCGGCTTTATTCGAAACCTGGTTCAGTGAGCAGCTTCTCCCAAATATTCCTCCAAACTCGGTTATTGTTATGAATAACACTTCGTATCATTTTCGGTTATTGACTACAATATCAAACAATAACACGAAAAAAGCAGATATCGTTGATTTCATGCGAAATCATGACATGGAAATACCCAAAAAGATTTCAACGAAAAAGGTATTACTGTCGACCATAAAACAACATAATTTCAAAAAAGAATATTATTGATTCGATGTGTGAAACACGTGGTCATATTCTCTTACGTTTGCCTCCATACTGATGTGTGTTCGATCCAATTGAAATGGTTTGGGCCACACAGTAGTGTTCCATAAACCAGCCGGTAAAATGAAATCCTCTCCAATAATATGAGGTTCACCTGTTGAAGCAATTAGCAAGGAGATATTGTAGGAAGCTTGGAGTCCGCCGTCGTTTTGCTTGGAAGCTGCTGAAAAAAGTTTTGGCACAGTTGGCTGAGCTGAGTGTTTCTTTTTTATCTGAATGCATTTTATTCAAATGATCTTGTAGCTTCATTCAAAAATGTTTTTCGACAAAGAAGGCACGTAGGCGGAGATGGATTTGTGGTATTTTTAATATTTTATATATTCCGTGCTATACTGCCGTTTCTTCTTTTTTGCTTCCCACATAATTTTGTCTTAAAAAACGTCGAAGTAAATAATAGAGTATTAAAAACTTGCTAATGATACCACTCACAGTATTCACCACCGCACGTGTAGCACTGTACCTAGCTAGTCGCTAACTAAATTCACTTGTTTTCGTAATATCGTCGAATGACATTACTGGCTGGATGGCGCGCGCGGTTTCACGTTGATCAGCGGGCGGGCCTAGTACTTTTGAAAATGGAGACTAGAAACTTCTCGCTTCGCATTGAAGCTTACCGCCATCTATTGTACAGTTTGACAAATATCGGACAGGAAATAGTTACTGTCTAGTCCCCTAGAGGGCGTTACACGAGGAAATGCGCGTTAAGCGTAAAGGAGCGGTAAGGTTTGTGCTAAAAGTATAAAAACATTTCCAATTCAGCCACCCCCCCTAGACAGCTTCAATGCCCCCCCAATTCCTTTACTGACCCACTATACTACTTCTAACACTCATATCATAAATAGCTATGATTATCATGAATACATTTTATAATAATCCATTTCAATTTCTTTACTATTAGGTTTCATATCATTTAAGTACTCTCAACCTAGGAGGAAAATAATCACTTGATGACCGATAGGTTTTTGGTTTGAGAGTGCCATTCAGTCTTAGCTGGAAGAGAATATTTTTCTCCAAAAACTATCTAGTCATTATTTTATCAGATGTTTGTACAAATGGAAGCGCTGCATTTAACTGAATTTTGAACTTTTAAAAAAGTATTGATTACAACTATAATACTTCCTGGATGAATCAAAATGTTATTGTCTGTATCCTACAAGTAATAAAAATTACTAGAGAATGTCGAAATAAATATTTTGTTTCAAACAAACATCGTTCAGCTTGAGGGTATATAAAAACATTTTACGAGATATCATAACAAGATTTATATAGATTGAGAATATAAATGAAAATATTGAATACAATATCCAACATGCACAATGTTGATGTATATTTTATCGAGTTATCAAATAATCTTTCACCCTTTCTACATACCTTTCAGGCACACATGATTAAAAAAATAAATGAGTGAATTGTATAAGATTATGAAACAATACGTTTTATGTTGAGTAGTTATGATATAATTCACTGACATTGATGGAATCGTTTTGATTTCTGGAATTATTTGCATCCATTTCAGATTTTTTCAACATGGGACCCCGTGAATGGGATCTCAATCAGATATATACCACCAAAAATTTTTCGTCAAATACTAGTATGATGGTATATGAGCGACACCATCGATATAGTAATTCTCACTCAAAATTTACATGTGAATGACATGTGGGGATCAGTCAACTTTTTTGCTATGGTCATTGGGGCATATTTCTCCGTTTCTTTGTTTTTCTCCCTGGCACAGACTGAATAGGTTGGAGAATTCCGCTTTCCTTTGAGCATAGGTGACGAAGTTTTCTGGAAAAAAAACGTATCATAATTCATATAAAAAATAACAATTTTGAAAAAACTATGGAGTGTGTGTCTTAAATATGATCAAAGTAGATTTCTCATAAGTGATGTGCAGAAAAAAATCGCGTAAGTTCGACAATTCAGTAGTTACCCGAAATTTCGCCCGCGTAGAATTTGATTTATCACATTGAGTTTTGTGGGACAGCATTTCAAACAAATAATTACAATATTTTTTTGTAACCCAAAACTTCAGGTTTCCAACTTCGGTTGGATGTTACTATAAGAGCGGGCAACAGCTAGTAATCTATATTTTTACAGAAATACAGTAACTAAAAAAGTATGCCAACTACACTAAGTAAGGAATAGTTTCGAGAATAATTATTTTACCTATAAGACATCCGCAAAAATAACACAACCGTCGACGACATCTGCCTCACGCGTCTGCCCGCGTTTCGATCACGTTCTCGGCCATGGCGCTTCATTGCTTATACCGCCCCTCCACCCTACGTATCGTTCCCCGTCATCTTACAGTAGACGCGACGCGTAATGGCTCACTGTGTTGCGTCAAGTTAATATTATCGTGATAACTTTTAAACGATTCGTCCAAATTACTAAGTGTGAAAGACAAAGTTTATCTATATTATATACTTGAAACGATAATTGTATCAGGTTTTCTGAGAATTTGACAGATATTCTGAAATGTGTTCAATTCAATTGTATTTATGGTCCAGTATTTTACATATAGTGCCTACTACAGAAGAGATAGATATATGCTATCGCAGACTTTCATTCAGAACTATTCAATCTTACAGTACATTATCTGCATGTAACAGGTGACTCCAACGGTATAGGCAGCGCAGGCCAAGATAGCTATCAGAGAGCAATAATTTTTCCGACTTACTTTATACTCATAGTGAAACAACGACAACTTACAGTGAAACAACAATAAAATTAACTGGGGCTCCGTGGCGACTTTATTGATTCCAGTGGCGCATTTGCTTTTTCAGCTGCAGGAAAACCCGGAAAAACCTGCAGCACCACATCACCTGAAGATCTTGATCTACCAATGTCCTCTCTCTTATAAAACTTATATCTCTCTTATACATACAGTTATATCATAACCAACACAAAACCTTTGTTAGGTGTAGCCTATATGATATAGGCTATATTAATGTAAAGTTTCATCTGAATCCGTTCAGTCGTTCAGGCGTAAAAGAGCCAGAAACATACATACTTACATACATTTATCCATCTTCACAAACTTCAACATTTATATTAGTTTTGTAACGGAAATAATTGTTCAACATGAACTTTGAAAATAATAAATTGTACTCTATGAATGAATGTAGTTTGAAAAACTAAAAAACGCGCTTTTAAAGATCATTGAACTGAAAATATTTTTTTTTTAATTAGCCTAAAATAATAACGAAAGAAAAATACTAGTATTTTTGTGAGAAAAGCAACAAGCGCTTGATATACAGAAAATATGGCACAAAGCGCCCACGCTTTTTTCACAATAATACTACTATTTTTCGTTCATTGTTGTTTCAAACTCATTCAAAAAATATTTTTAACTTTTTAGTTTGATGTTATTTGAAAGCATGTCTTTTAGTTTTTTGAACTATATTTATTTTTATGTTTTAGCTTCGTATGCTATAAAAGCATGTTTCTTAGTCTTTTTCAACTATATTTATTTTATCTAAACTTTGGGATCAATCAGCTGTATATTGTTTGAAAAAATGACCATTGATTTTTTCCGATTCCGAAGAATGAGCCTGAAAATCAGCTACCAAGCCTATGGCGCGCAATGGAGGGTTACAAATAATGCAGCAAGCGTGCGTTTTATCAAAAATATACTTTTTTCAAATGAAGAAATACATGCAAAGTGAGTTCGAATTATATCAAGGAGGTTATGTACAGCGCCATCTGCCCATGAATAGATCAAGCAATAATGTCGATAATTCTGTCAAATACAGATCCCGAGCTTGAGAGTTACAAACAAACAAACAAACAAACAAATAAACAAGCAAACAAACATACATACATACAGGTGAAGCTATTGAAAGCGTGATAAAAATATATTTTGGGAGTCACATAAGGTGTAGTTTATTTTATTCTCCTCAACCCTCTGGAGAAACTCTCACTTTCCCTCTACCTTGAAACACCAAGAATAAAATAGGGTCTTTCATTAAGTTCTTTATATCTTTAAATTTGAAGAAGCAAAGTGTGTGTCAGATATCATCGGAATTATTCATTCGTTTGAAATACCTTTTGATGCCATTATGTGTAAAATAAAATTAAAAATGTTAAAATGTTTGATATGGCTTTTCTGAGTGGAGCGCATCTGAAACGTCTAATTTTCCATGACTCTGGTGCAGCTATTAGGCTGAATTTGATCGCTGTTGCTTATGGCTTATTCGCATACACTTGCGACTTGAGAAAACTCCACAAGAAAAAGTGTAAGGGAGCCAAATCGTACGATTTCAGTGGCCAGTTTACATCACCTCCACGTGAGATGACCATGCCCTCAAATGTCCCGTGCAGAATATCCAATGTGGCATGTAGCGCCATCCAATTGATTCCAAAAGAAGTTGGTAATCATTGGCCTATAGAGCCGAAAATCCACACCAAACAGTGACTTTTTTGGGATGCATTGGACGCTCTTGGATCTATTCTACAACTTTATCTGTTCATGTGCCATTCATCCAGAAATGGGCCTCATCTCTGACGATGATTTTTAGGTGAAAATTAGGGTCAATTGTCAACTGCTCCAGAGGCTATTCAGCAAAAACACGTCATTGTTTTCAGTTCCTGAGTCAATTGAATTTTCTATGAATGCAGGCCCAAGTCATCCACCACATTGCTAATAGTCCTCTTACTAGGACGATCATGGCAACTGTAAAATGGACGAAGAGAACACCAATTTTGATGAAACAATTTCATTATATGTTATTGAATTCTTTTCACATCCACGATGATTCGGCGAAACAGACTGAATAAATGACAGATGTAGCTTCAATCAGATGACCGTTATCAATTGTTAAAGTTCGAAGGTCCTTATTGGAAGACTGTATACTATACAAACCAAACACACTTCCATTCATCTGAAAGCTTCAAACTGTGTTGGGACTGAAGTGTCCTGAGTTTAGTGGCTGCCGGTGTTCATAAATGTTCTTCCAGAAGAATTACACTCGATCAGCGGTTGACCAATTATCCATAACACGCGGAGGCGGAAGGAACTTGATGTTTTCCGAGATACCTCTCCCTCGCCACATTAGTGGCTTTTCAGCAGCCGCTAGCATTCGTATCCTATCAAGACAGTGCTGTTTGGTAGTCAGCAGCAAGTCTTGACTCAGACATAACCAATGACTATACCCCACACCGTGTGCCCTAAGCGGACGCAATGGCAAGCCGGCATGATCTAGATATTCGAGAGTAGAGAGGAGGACATCATTCCACCAAAGACTCCAATGATCAGAACAATCATCTTGATAGAGTTATCTGAATAGCGTCTGCGAAGTTTGAAGAGAAAATCTTGATATTTTGTCTGGTTTTTCTCTTCTTTTTGGATGACATTTGTCCCACCAGAAGCTGGCTGTTATTTATTTAAAGGTGGTTAACGAAGTCAACAACTAATTGCTTTTCTTAGACGTATTGTTGAAAAGGACCGACACTAAATGGGAAACATCTGTATATCGAAAACCCACTCATACAGGACAGTATCTGAACCAGGAATCTAACCATCATCAATCGACTAAGAGAGGAATCATCAATAATCTACTGGACTGTGCTTTCGGGTTCTTTAATAAAAAGGACGGGTTCGAAAAGGAAATGAGCATCTTCAAAAATGGCCGGAATGGTTACTCCAAAGTGATGGTGGAACAGGCTTTAGCTAGAAGATAGCAAGAGTTCCACAAGGAAGAGAAGCTTCCACAACCAGTACATCAGAATATCAGAACCTGTTTCAGATCTGGAAACACTATCCGTAGCAGCTTCATGCAAACCAGGCCACCAAACGCGGACTGCGATTCCAAGAATTGCATTTACCGGAGTGTGGAGAATCACACATTGATGAAACTAAGAGGCCATTGGAAGTTTGCAATGCCGAGTACAAGAAACACACACAGCAACGAGAAACCAGCAAATCAGGAATAGCAGATCACGTTTGGACTCATTAATATAACATCAAGTGGATTCAAGCTGAAATCATGCACAAGAAGGAACACTGGTTTAGAAAAAAATTCGAAAATGCCGCATATTATTTTGTCCAACAACGCATTTAGCTAACCTAGCGTAGAGATACGCAACATATGGAAACCTCCAATCAAGCGGAACATGAACAACTCTCACCAAAGGGTGAGCTTCCGCTAAAACCGAAGCGGAGAGAAAAAAGAGGGGACAGGTAAAACCACTCGAATGATCTACAAATAGTCAGATCTCTGAGGAATAGGTCCAGTCCAGTCCTTATTCGACAAAAATCAACCAAAAGGGTGAGGGAGCTGGGATCCAACCTGAATGAACTCAAGACGACGTGCAGGCGAATATGTCCAGTTGTCACCCGAAGACGATTGTGGATACTAACAATCGAAACGTCGTGTAGTAACTTTGTTTGAAATATTTCAATTTTTATTTTTCATTTCTTGTTAATAATTTCAATTTTCATCTCGTGTTACTAGTTAGATCTTTTATTTTTTGATGGTTGCTTATATTTCATTTCATTATAATTTCAGTTTTTTTTTACTCAATATAATTGTTAGTTTTTAGCTAACGTTCTAAATTTTATACAGTTTTTTTCAGGGATTTCAAATCAATGTATATCATATCATACAATGGAAGTCTGAACTAATGAAATCTGACTGTTATTACTGTTATTCCATTACCATGTTTTTTGCAATATATATTTTAGACAGTTTGACATAACAGATAGATAACACTTCATTTTGAGGTTTTAACATTATGAATTTCCATCAACCATTGACCAATTCCATCACATATTTCCACGCGTGAAGTGAGGTTGCGAAATGGTACTGTATTTTGTAAATTCTTGAACTTACCAAAGGTTATATAACCAAGCTGATTTCGGTCGACTTGGTCGAAAACTTCTAGAGCATAGTCTTTAGTTAGGGCTAACGTTTGACAAACTGCTTGGCAGAAATCATCTGGACATAATCGGCCAAATCCACTTCTGTCATAAATCTGAAATATTTCAAAATTATTTCAACACGCATATAAAATAATTGACGCTGAATTAAAATAAAATAAATCATGAATTATAGTCCAAAAAGCCAAGAAAACTGAAAGTATATTCTATTCAAGTGATTCGATTTTCAATTATTTTAAAGGCTAGAGTACCAAACTCACTTCTTGGTAATTTCTTGGGTGAACATATAAAGTACAACAATATAGGTACAACAAAAAATTTCAAAACGAGAATCGCCGATCATAAAAAAAGTTTTGAGACAAAAAAAACTAACTTCGCCTGTGTTTACCACCTTCCAGAAAATTAACACGACATCAACATGGACTACGACATATTCCATATATGAAATAGAGGATAAAAATTCAACCTGCTATAATCTCTGGAAATCAATGCAAATATTCACATTTTTTTTAAACGACCAACAGAAAGTTATCCATTTGCTATCATTGAACTAGTTCCAATAAAATGTTCATCGATTTACATATTCAGATATTAACTGTTTTTCTACAAATGATATTGTAATTATTATGCTTTGTACCTGTTTTGCTAAAATTAATCATTTATCTAATTGCGTTTTCCCAGGAAATCCAATACTTTAATTTTTCCTGAAAATAGCATTGTATTGTACCTATTCCACAGGAATAATTATTGTGTCATTACCTACTGGTATATAAATGCCATCGTAACATAGTTTGATGTACCAATAAGTGATAAAGGAACCATGTAGCAAACCGCCATTTGAATTTTATTATCAAAAAAAATATCACTAATTTGCATCTGGTAACGAGTAAGAGGATTCATAAACATGGTTTTTCAAGTTTGAAATTTTTCCCAAAAAGTCCCTTCATTTGAATTCATCTCAGTTCATTTCCATTCATTTTTACTCACCTTACATGCTATCTGTAGCACTTCTAATGTATTCCTTTCTTTCTCAATACATAAAACTCCTAAAAGATATTCCCTGAAGTCTATAACTCCAGAATTTTTCTGAAACACAATAATATCAACGATATTACTTAATTTATAAAAACAGAATATTGTGATTTTTTCCAAATGATTATTTCAAATTGAGTGGTTTTGCGTTAAACAAACTATTGGAGGTAACGTACGTAAATTTGCATATTTCTGTTCTGAATTCATGCAGCAAGAAAACATCAATTCGTTTGCCATCAATTGATCAAGAAAAACTTATCTCCTCCCAAACACGAAGAACAAAATGTTTTTCATATTCGGATACAAAGAAGTAAATGCCTGTATTTTGCATGCTTCATTAGAAAAATGCTTCTTTCAAATTATCCACATTCAATTTACCAATTTTCCTCATTGCTTTTGTGACTAGGTCATTGTTCATCCTGTCCTTTCAAGGAAGGTGAAAACGACACCAAAATACATCTCCTTTATATCGGCAGGTGTAGGCCGAGACTCGCCGAACATACACTCTCTTATTGACGATAACTCCGGACACTGAATAATTTCCTGTGCTATCTATGATGAGGAAATCATTTATTCGAAGTGTCAAGAGGATGGGTCCTGAAACAGTACTCTGAGGAACTGTACTCTCTATAATTCGCTTTGGATTGTGATGATTATCGACTTTGACACACTATGCGATCTTTGGAAAAACTATTGAAAATATGAAAGCATTTCCTTTATTCCTGCATGTTGCAAGTCATTCCAACAACTGGAATGATTGACAGTATAGACATGCCCAGATGCTGGTTTTCTGTTCTTTAGCGCTTTGTATAGTTTGCTAATTAAGGCTAGAGCGTCTCTGAATGAACTTTTTCTCTGGAAGCTATATTTATTAGGTGGCATGATTGAAGAAACTCTTCAAATTCACACGTTTGAAATCTTTTGTAATTATGTATGCAATGAGTATTGAAGATTGATTGTGGGATTCTCATAGTAATGTAGATAATCCAAAAAACATGTGAAAAATGGCTCAGGCGTCGAAGCAAACCAAAAAAAAAAGAAAAAAAAGGGTCAGATATTTGAAAATCTTTTTTTTTTGAATTTGATAATGGAATTATAAATAATGGAAGTTGCCCATTTCGTCAACCAGTCGAATTCAATACGATATGAAAATATCGGAATCAATATCACTTACTGATGACATTCTTCAACAAGATAATTGTCTGTACAAAAGTACAAAAGTACTTCTCACAAAAGCACACACCTTATTGATCTCAATATGGTTTGAGTCCATACCTTGTCATATATCCTGAATAACTGAACGGAAGACGCGTCATCAGATGGAATATTGAGGAGGTTGCAAAATTCCAAGTAGGTGATTTTACAACACTCTCTGCACGTCATATTTGACCTCAGCAGCGCTTCTTCAGTGTTGGTATTCTGCAGTCTGAAATTAATGAATAAATCGCACCAGTTACTAAAATAATCAAAGTAAACTATTTGTCATTTTGTTGAAATGATATTTAATGAATAATGTTGTTCTCGAATTCAGAACCACATTACAAAAATGATAACAAATGTAGTATGATAGAAATGACCAATCCATTAAAACGTATTCTTCAGGCGTCACAATACTGACGCCTGAAGATGTTATTGTACAGCGAAACACGTGTCGCAGCTTTGTAAACATTCAAGCGGAAATCTCACACTGAAATGTGTTTTTTGAATATCTAACAAATATAGTTTGGATTCATGATAGTTATATGAGGAATTAGAAGCAACTGCAAATATATTTAACGAAAAATGGAAGAGGAAAACATCTAACCGGTAGAAACAGGAAAAGTTTCATTCAGAATTGCAGATTGTTCAATCATCTTCAGTCAGTACTTCCTCAAAGTAGCGCCAAGAAGGTTGAAACCAAATTTTAGTCGCATTTGAATATTTCAAATTATTTGCGAATATCACTTTTCTTAATTGAGATCAACGGTTCTGGAGATAGTAAGCTATTTTCTGGAATCATATAGACAGATTTAACGTTAGATTGAACGATTAATCTAATGAATTTGAAAAATGTTCTAGATCGCAAATCCCTCCAGAATGTGTATTATGCATTTGCCTATTTAGCTATTTCGTATGGCATAGTAGTATGGGAACAAGCTCAGGATATCCAACGAATTTTCATTCTTCAAAAAAGAATCGTACGGCTCATTTACAATCTTTCCTACCAGACTTCCTGCAGAGACACCTTCAAAAAAAATTGTATTTTGACAGTTACGTGTATATACCTCATGAAACTACTCACATATACTTTCATAAACAGGGAAAACCTCATCAAACATAGTGTCAAGCATGATCATAACACCAGAAATGAAGATAATTTATGGAAAAGCAAATGTATATGTTATAAAAAATCGACAATTGTGGCAGGTAGCTATTTCTACAATAAATCATCCACGTCATCCCTAAGGATTTTAAGTGTAAGCTGAAAGAGCTTCTGATAGCTTCTGAATGCTTCTATGACTTGAATGAATTTGCAACTTATCTCGAAGAGTGAACGAGCTGGTTTTTTTCTTATACAATCCGTTTTTGATTTGTTTTCATGTTTATGCCTTTTTTTATTTTTTATGTTTGTATTTCTGTGTTTATGTGATTTTACAATGTGTATTTTTTTCTTTATTTGAAGACTCGCCTAATCTGTTAATTGAATTTGAATAACTAGTTGAAGGCAAAACCACGGTTGATGAATTACACTTCATTCTAGTTTCACTTGAACATAAAATGCACAGTGAAGTGTGAATCTCAGTATTGAATGACCATTCATTACTGGTCGTGGGGAAGACCGAAAACAAACGGAAAACATCCCTCTACAGAAAATCAGTGTAAACTAGACAGTAGGTGGGATAGCAGTGGGTCCAAAGTGAGTAGATCTATTTGATCCTGCAATGCGCTAGGGTTTATTGTGGCTCACACCTATTGAAATGAATCCAGGTTCTTTGGAGGGGCGATAGCCAGTAGGTTAGTGTCAGCGAATTGTTCACCCACTCGATCAACCGCTATGTGGAATGTTGGTTCGAGCCCGATGACCGGACGGCCTATCAATATCTATTTTCTGTATTATACTCACCCCAATCTACTTCGCAATTTTCTGACTTCTACAAGAGATGCGGCATATGGTAAATTCATCTCTCTGGCCTTGATCATCAACTTACAATCATCGTAAGAGTAATCGGTGACGGGTATCCCTAAAGCTCTGTAACAATCACACAAGAATATAATTGAAAACTGACCTTGTTTTCAACATAATCAATAAATAGTTTTCATTTTTTTATTTTCGAAAATCGGGATATCGGGAAAATATATCGAATTGATTATATCCCTCAACGCATGGAAATGATAAAACAGTGGAAGGTTAGGTAGCGTTTATAGTCTGGTTCATATGTACTCGATTTAGCTCTATTTGGTGACATTTTTCAGCCCTGTCCAAAAATTACGACCAAGGTGTCATTCGATTTGTATTTTTGCCTAGAAAGTTTGAGGAAAGGTCCAAAAACGCGCCGATAAAAATTACAAAAGTTATAAACAATTAAGTGAAAAAAAATGGGGCTTTAGTTTTTTCTTAATGTTTCGGAAAATTTTCTGAATTTTGGAAATATGAAATAAGATTCGAAAAGATCAATGAATTTGCGTAAAAAAAGTCCCG
>NW_019292630.1:0-35057 GCF_000500325.1 Leptinotarsa decemlineata | reverse complement strand
TACGCAAATTCATTGATCTTTTCAAATCTTTTTTCAAATTTCCAAAATTTTGAAAATTTTCCGAGATATTAAGAAAAAACTAAAGCCCCATTTTTTTTTCACCTAATTGTTTATAACTTTTGTAATTTTTATCGGTGCGTTTTCTGACCTTTCCTCAAACTTTCTAGGCAAAAATACGAATCGAATGACACCTTGGTGGTAATTTTTGGACAGGGCTGAAAAATGTTACAAAAAAAAGTACATGTGAACTAGACTATTACAGGTATTGGTGTTTCTATTTCAAATCAATTCTGATATTGGGATTCTGAAACAGTTTTTGCATTAAATATTTTGCAGGTAAGATTGGAAAAACATATTTGCTTTATCAATTTCTTGCAGGAGTTTGTTCAGCACTATATTTTTGAATTTGTTTTTCGTATTGTAAGTATGTTCAGTTTGTTAAAATTCGCTTATTTTTGAAAGTGTGAATGATTAGGTTATATATTATCATAAGTTCAACTGGTGCTGTTTCGAGTTGAGCTATCAAGCAGAGCAAGTGAGATCTTGACAAAACGTCGTGATGATGTCAAAGACGAACAGATGTACGCCGAAATGGCAGTTCAGCATTCATGATTCACATAAGTGAAAAAACCTATTGGTGTGACACCCAAGTAAGTTAGTGGTTTGACAAATATCTGTAACAGACAACTGCATTAGCATGAATTTGTGAAGCTCTCCTGGAATGCCACCAAAAAAAATCCACATGTTTCAAAAAATGACATAATATCAAGTAAAGGTTAATGCAGTCAAGTTGCACCATTATATTTCCAGGCTCAAAACATAACTAACTATATTTCCATGAGACACACATACGAATAAAAAAATGAAAATAATTTAAAAATCTGGTGTGCATACAAAACAAAAAACAATAATGAGATTCATGTGAAACACTTTTATTTATGGTTTTAGCTTCTGAATTATAACTGAAATTTCCTTGTTCATATAATCAGAAAAAACGTTCTCGAATAAAAACATGAAAACCCCTCCAATATCAACCACTTTTTTCATGTTTTCACATTCAACAAAGCATGATTTTCTATGGAAGTGCTCAAAGCACTTCATCATGAAATTTTTTCATGAGGTTGACTCAAAGCCAAAATGAAAGAAATCGAGGTTGAATTAGAATATGAACATAACCTTCACATAATCAACTGCACTATCAGTATGAAAATACTAACTGGGTTAGGTGAACTTTAGGGTCATGAAGATTCTGGTCAAGACGAAGTGCAAATTATTTTGCTGAAAGACTGTTGATTCACACTTGCAAAATCATTACAAGGATTCTCCTCTGAAATTTGGTTCATTTCCATAGTGAAGGAAATCAAGTTTCTTAACGCCAATTCACGAATCTCGTGATGATGTGAAACATAGAGAATCCTCCAGTCAATATTATGAAAACTTTCGCGTAAAAAAATCGGGGATTCCGTTAGAGAAACAACATGAAATTGCTAGAGGTAGATCAACAACTTTCAACCTACTATTGTTTTTACAGTGACTATGTTGACACGTCATTTTAACGAAGGATCACCAAAAACTCAAACTAGTGTGAATGTATGAACCATATTTTCATAACTTATTTGCATTTTGGAATCAGATTCATTGAGTCGTGTGAAAACTTACTTCAAGAGGTGTGATAATTTAGTAGCATGGATAAACCCCAAAGTGTCAGAAAGTGATTTTTCTCTTGAAAAAATGACTAATCGAATGGCACGCCTAAAGAAAGAAGAGACATCTGCTAGCTCGACATTGTGAAAAATTGGCAAGTGGTAGAGAAAATTAGAAGCGGCTTATGAATTCTGGATGTAGCTGATTCAACAATTGTCTCCATTAATTATGACAAAAGTAGTATCTTTGCTTTTTCTCTGGGGAAGGTCACATTTTGACTTTCAGTTTAGAACTACGTCGTAGTTTGGAACTACGACGGCCTCCGAACCTGACTGTAGATCTTAACACTTTTACATCAAGCCATGAGACAAAGATATCTTTCTTGCTGAAAACGCTACCGACAAATGATTTTTACCTACTTTGCCATGACTGCTCTAACATTGTTGGCGAATAATTTAGGGTCCCTCTTCTCTTCTTCACTGGGAGTATAAACTGGAAGGAATTCTATTTCGCAATTGCTGTATGGCTGTGTGAGAGTCAACCATAAAAGCTTCAACCTGAAAAACATACATGAAAATGTAAGCTTGTTTGAAAGTGGCTCACAATGCTTTTTGGTGAATGTTAGAGGTATAATATTTCTGAATAAAATTCGTAATATTCACCTCTTTCAACAAAGTAAGATGTGGGGAATAACTCTGGAAAGCAAACACTTTCCACACTTATACCATCAGGCACTGAATTATGCCCGGCAGACATTTGTGCTAGTGGAAATCTTTTAGATATAAATAGATAGATTTTTATTCAGGTTGATATCAGTATTACAAAGTTAATATGAATACATATTGAGTAAATGATGTAGAATATTGTATTCCTAGCAGCTTAAGCTAGCTTGTATTGTGCCCCTCTGGCTGCTAAATTCCATCTGAACATATAAGATATAGGTATATGCCATTGTACTAATGTTATCTAACTGAAAAGGTAATTTAGTTTTAGAAAACAGTTTGAATAGAGACATATGTTTGTAAAGTATACACTGATGGAGGTTTCTGATTCAGTAGTTCTCAAAGATATTTTTCAGTTGATTACAATGGTTTTGAATGAATAGTTTTATTATTTTTTGAGTTTTTTGTGGCTATTGATATTTTTTATATGTGTAGGTAGCTGATTGTATAGTTTAGGACCAGTGACAAATTTCTGGTTGTGAGTTAATCTGCAACGTGGACATATAGTAAAAATAGTATGGGGCCCATGACAGTTCCCTGTGGTACACCCCTGGTAATAAGCAGTGGATCGCTATAAGAAACGTTTATTTTTCTCTCTGTATTCTGTTTGATAACTAATCTTTGAATAAATTCAATGCAATGCCTCTTACTCCCACGTTCTCCAATCTCTGAAAGAGTAAGTTATGTTCGACGGTATCAAACGCTTTTGTCAGGTCTAAAAATACAGCTGAACATTTCTCCTGATTTTGAAAGCAGTTAAATACCTCATTTACTAGTTCAAAAACAGGTTGTCCTGTTGATAAGTTTTCCCTGAATCCATATTGGTAGTCGAAAAGGAGTATGTTGTTGTCAAGAAAGTTTACCAAACTGTTTTTTAAACATTTCTCAAATATTTTCGCGAAATTGTTCATAACTATCATGGGTCTATAGTTGTTTTTTGTTCGTCTCCAGATTCATGAATTGGGATTGTAATGGATTCTTTAAAGGTAGTTTCGTGGTTTCCCCTCATCAGTGCAGGACAAATCTAACTAAAAACCATATACGAAACCTTTGTCTGAGACAAAAATCTGTCAACTATAAAGAAGTGCTGAGTTCCATTTTCTAAACAAAGTTCCTAGCAAGAAAATAAACGCATGTGTTAAAAAAATGTTTATTATTTCGAATTTTATTACAAAGAAGGAATAGAGAGGAGGGAAATCGCGCCTATTTGATATATCAGTAGTTTCTAATTATTATGAGACATCACTTGAAGATGATATCAGTTCTGTTCTCTTGCAAAATACGAGAGATAATGTATTTAACATAAACATGATGTTATCCAGGCAATTACTCTTTTTGCACATAAAAAATTTTAATTTTGCGTTTCCGTGATCAGTGTTTCGTTTAATGACATTGCATGTTGATACTGACAAAGATTTTTGGAAGAACTGAATAAAATGAGGATAGGTTGACATTTCAACAAGAATATGCACCTATTCTTTGATAGTATTTGTTAAATCATCTGGAAATGGAAATTTTAACAGGTGATGATCGACTGTATTGCCAAACATGCGCCAAAATAACTGACTGTTATGAGAAAACAAGTATAGCTGAGGCACCAGTCAATCTAATAATAACACTGATGATCTTCAAACATGACTCAACCTCTGACGGAAGTATCAAACTCTTGGGAAGGTTCGAAATAGATAAACACTTCAATCTAGCAGACCACTATTATAATCTTCATGCAGTTATTGTTCACTGTGGTTGTGGTGTTGAATCTAGTCATTATTATTGAGTTATACCGGCCAGAGCTCTAATGGCTCTTTTCTGGATAATAAATATCGACTGAGTGTAGCAAGATTGGCCCCAGTTAATTAGACTGTAAGTCATAATACAGTGAAACATTCCATGGTAAGCTGAGATGGCTGCCTCCAAGTTCAGTAGCTATTTCATTCGTCTAATTGCAAATATTGCTTCTGATAACTTGCTTGTTAATTGATTCATATAAAGTTTCCAATTTAAGTTGGAATCAATAATATGTCCTAGAAATTTTAGGCTCTGATTAGCAGTATGCTTGGTATTGAAAATAAGTGTCTGAGTCTCGCGTGTGTTCAAGCTTGGTTCGTTTGCCGTGAACCACTCAGTAGCTTGATTGATGGTCGATCCTATCATTTCATCAATTCTTGTGGAATTATTTTCAATTCTGGTTGCGAAGGTAGCATCATCGGCAAACAAGGTTATTGATGCGTTTATGCTTTTGGGTAGGATAAATCAAGAACAATAGCGGTCCCAAAACGCTTCCTTGCGGAACACCTTTACGTATTATCAGATTTGAATTGCTCTGATTATTACAGTGAACTATTTGGGATCTATTTTGAAGATATGATGTCATCAGTTTTATTGCGGAGTCAGAAAATCCATAGAATTTTAACTTGTCAATTAGTATAGTGTGATTGACACATTCAAACGCTTTACGGAGGTCAAGGAAAACCGCCAGAGAGCGAGTTGCGGCTTCAAACACATCGGCTACAAACTCAACAAATCTTCTCACTGCTTTAGCTGTAGATTTTCCTTTCCTGAAACCATACTGATGTTTTGAGAAAAACTGTTCTCCTCGAAATAATTGATTATTCTCAGCTAATTTTGCTGAAATAGGTAGGAGAGCTACTCCTCGGTAATTATTCAGATCTTCCCTGTCCCCTGATTTAAATATTGGAATTATTTTCGCTATCTTAAGGTTTTCTGGAGAAATATTGTCACACAGAATGGTGTTTATAAGGAATTGGGCTAACAAGAGACACAATATTTTCTTTATATATCACTGTATCATGTTCATAATATTCATTTTCGTTACCTCGCCTTCTCCGTAGGGTCAAAATTTGAAAACTATTCTTGGAACAGATATTTTTGACACAAAAATGGCAGGATAGATCGCTCCTTGCCGAGGCTGTGAAAACGGCAGAGTGAAAAATGTTCTTAAACAATTTTCCTTTTCGAAATAAAAAATCGGCCTTGAACCCTGTATAATAGTTGACAAGAATAGTATTCGACTTACGCACTAGGTCCTTCCCATGTCCATGTAACGGTGTCCAATCTGTTGGGATATCGAATACACACAGGCTGAATCGGCACACCGGGATAAAATGCACCTTAAATTTACAAAAAAATAAAATCAAAACAAATATTAATATATCGGTTTGAATTTCAGAAATGAATGATACTGAAATCACATTAGTTGAACATAATGGACGTAGTTGAAAACCATAGCCCGAATACAACGCATTTATGATTCAACACAAGCCAGCGCTGTTTCTATCCGCCATAAGTCCCACCAGTGGTGCTAGGCTGAACCACAAATGCGTTGCTTGACTCCACTTTATCAAATGACAAGCACGTCTTGTTCATCTTTTACATTTGAAGAATACCTTTTTCCGTCGATCCCATGGATGGTGTCTTTGTAAGGGATAGAATGCCATCGACTTTACTAATAATGATAATAATTATAATGTTTTTATTTTCAGTGAAAAATATGATGTTACATGGTATTCGCCTTGCTAGTCAGAAATCCCAAGGGGGAGTTTACCCGAGGGTGCTCTACCACTCGACCCTTGCTATTTTTAATGATAATATAACTCAAAGAACTAACCTAAGATCCTCAAACATAAATCTACATCACACAGTTTTTGGCATTTGTTGGGTAACTTGAATATTAATCAACAACAAAAGAGAAAAAGGTTATTGGAAGATAACGAAATTTTTCTCCAGTCTGTGTCAAACACAGACTGGAGAAAAAATAAAGAAGGATATACAAAATAGAAACACATTAAATTATGCTAATTTGCAGAAAACTCTTGAATTCTTTTTTGAATTCATCAATATCACTGTGTCGAGTACGAAAAACTTCTCTGAAAAATTGAGGTTTTGTGTTGCGGGCACGTGATTATATTTTCGTTTCTCAGAATTATGTTGTGTATGCTGACCTGAATGTTGATTTGCGATACAAAGAAAGCGGATTTCTGTATAATATATTGAATGAAATTTGAACCTTCCTTTCATGGTTAACCAGTTCAGTTCCGTAAGCTTGTGGGACATATGTTCATACATCCTTATTTTATATATCTTACGGATACAAGAGTTTTGAACACGTTATACTCTGGAACAAGTATTGTAGTCAAGGTTAAGGTCCACAGACCAAAGAACAATAATTGAATTGTGATAAAACTAGAGACTCATATAACATTTTTTATCGATAAATTTTGTGAGGATATAGTAATATTCGTGCACCATAGACTCTTTGAATAATTCCATTGATATGTTCTCTAAACCTTAACGACTCGTATAAGATTGAACCAAGAATTTTTGCCTTACTTTCAATTTCAATAACTCCGTTACTTAGGTGCAGTTTCAAGTTATTTTCAACTAACGGTATACGAATATTGCTACCAAATACTTGTGCTACTGATTTTTTCGAAGCACACAAAATACTGTTCGGCTACATTTGATATAGTTTCAGAGTCATTGTTCAACTTTGTAGCAGCGTTGTCAAGATCATTACCATCGAAAGGGTGGTATAACTGTATGTCATCAGCATACATGTGCATTTAATAATGTTGAACACGGTTATGAAATTGGCTAGTATAAAGTGTGAAAAAAGCGGTTCCAGAACTGAGCCCTGAGGTACTCACAAGATGAAATTTCTAGTTGAGGATAATTGATATCCAAATCAACCGCTTTGTGTACGATTGGTGAGATATGACTGTCAGAGCTGAACAGATTCCGAACAGATGCTTTAGTCTCATGTCTAACCTTATCGAACGCTTTACTGAAGTCAAGCATTACCAATACTGTTATTTTTTTTCATCGAGTGATCCAATGATATCATCTGTTGCTTATAAAAGAACCGTCGTGCAGTTATGTCCCTTTCAGAATCCCTACTGAGTAGATGGAAAGATTTTAGTGTCATTAGGATGTTCAGATAGTTGGCTGGCTAATATTTTCTCGAAAAGTTCAGATAAGCCAGTCGAAATGTTTATAGGCCTGAGGTCAGAGTAATGGAATAGGGGAAATAATAGCAATGTTTCAAGTAGAGGGATAGTTGGATGACAATATTACACTATTGAAGAAATGTATCAAGAAAGGCAAGATGTAAGGACAAACAATTTTTATGAAAGCCATAATTATCCTATCAGAGCCAGCAGAGCTGTTTTCAATTCCTTCAAGGAATTTAGGCTCTATACGAGGGTTGCCTTTTATATTTCGTGATTAGAGAACAAAAACAAATATTGATAATCGAAAATCACTTCATTGTTTTTCAAAATATTCCCCATGAAGATCTATACACTTCTGTATGCGTTTGAACCAATTATCGAAAATGAAGTCGCCCCGGAACGCCAATTAATTTTTATTGTTGTTTGTATTTTATTTTTATCGTTGTTTTAATAACATCCTCAATTATTATCGAAGCACTTTTGCCACTCTGATTCAGGTATCTCCAAAACATGCATTCTGAATGCAGCAACCACTTCTTCAGGTGTCGAAAAATGTTGACCTCTCAGTTTGTTTTTTACGCGCGGGAATAAAAAAAAGTCATTTGGTGCCAAGTCAGGACTATACGGCGGATGACTCATCAAATCGATGTTTTGGGTGCTCAAAAATGCAGTTGTTTGAGCCGATCTGTGAGAGCTCGCATTGTCGTGGTGAAGAATGATTCCTGATTTCTTGGAAGGCAACTGGCAAACAAATGGTTGCGTACCACTCAGAATTGACTGTTCTGCGTTGTTCTAGTGGTACGGTTGCGACATGTGCAGTTTTTCTGAAAACCATTTGCGCTTTGTGCGCGAACGACTTTTGTTGGATTTGGCTCGTCTTGAAACAATCATACAGTCGACTGCTGTTTACTTTCGGGCTCAAACGCGTAAATCCACGATTCATTACCTGTCACGATGTCATAGACGTGTTTCGAAGCACCGCGATTGACTTTTTTGAGCATTTTCTTCGACCAAACGACACGAGCCTTTTTTTGAGCGATTGACAAATTATGTGGAATCCAACGCGAACAAATTTTTTTGACAGTCAAATGTTTATGCAATATTGAATGTATGCTGGTCCCACTAAGGCCTAAGATTGTCTCAATCTCACGATAAATCACATGACGGTCTTGCAATATCAATTCGCGCATAGCATCAATGTGCGCATCAACTACGACCACGATTGAATTCCCCATACCATCGATAAACACTGGTCCTTGATGGAGCTTCATCGCCAAAAATTAAATTGAGCTCATCCATGCACTGTTGCTGAGTTAATCCACGTCGAAAGTTGTAGAAAATAATCGCAGGAAAATGTTCACGATTTAATTCCATTTTTGGATCGCGATGAATCTTTTAAGCTACTGTAAACAACACAAATAGTGCGCATGTCTCAAAATGTTCTGAGTACGCATACGCTCAAAAATCAGTTGCCAGATTGCAACACTAGGGTTCCCAAATCCCGAAACATAAAAGACAACCCTCGTATCTTCATCTATAAGTTGAAAACTAAATTCTATTCCACAAACGACAATATTATCGTGAGTACTTAGGTATGCTATCTATTAAGCAATTATTTATTGCATTCGCAACTTTGAACACATTTGTTATATCCTTAACATTATGTTATGAAAAATCTGTTTCTTATCTGTTTTTCCGTTAACCAGC
Source organism: Leptinotarsa decemlineata (assembly GCF_000500325.1). Taxonomy (NCBI): domain Eukaryota; kingdom Metazoa; phylum Arthropoda; class Insecta; order Coleoptera; family Chrysomelidae; genus Leptinotarsa; species Leptinotarsa decemlineata. The sequence continues at coordinate 26,014 of NW_019292630.1, read as the reverse complement.
TATCGCACCCCTACGAATGACAACCCTCAGAAGTCAAAACTTGTGCGAGCTAAGAATTAACGAGGCTTACCTTTTAACCTGTGATTCCTAACACGGAATCTACTAACATTATACTGATAATACCTGTAAACCAAAAGTAAGTAACAAAATGACGAAGTACCTGGTTTAAATGTGATGAGACAGGATCTGTTCGTACATGTCCCTTCAGGAAAAATTAAAATCTGTGGCCAATCCAAATCAGAGGTGGCTCTGTTGATAATTTCTTTGATGGTGTTTTGGCGGGAATCCGGATCATCCCTCCACACGTAGACTGGCTGAGTGAAGTTTATCAACTCTGAAACGGTAGAATTAAATCAGTTTCGATTAACGTTGAGGTGCTGTAAGAAAGTTATTCATTTATTACTGTTATAAAATCTTTTCAATCAAATATGTAATATGTAAAATTTTATGAAGTTCTCAACTGAAACTTTTTTTGTCGAAATGATTTTCAATGACTAAAATAGAGATAGGATTAGGAATAGAAAAAGAAATGAAAATGGGGATGGAATCTCATTCCAAGTAGGGCCGTCGCCATGGGGGGATGTGGGGAGCCTTCTCCCCTGCTTTTTCGACTTGGGAAAAAGTTTGGAAATTTTGGGCCGTGAAGATTGAAAAAAATAATGGTGAAAAAATAAATAAAAATTGAAGAAATTAAAATGGAAGAAAAGAAAGAAGGTAATAAGGAAAGAAACAGGAGAACTGTGCACCATCTTGTTGAAATACAATATCCATGCCGAATTCATTAGGATTCGCTTCGACGATTTCAGTGATTAGAGGGTCGACAGTAGTTTCCAGCATATTCAAATACAGTTCCCCTGTTGAATGTTTATCAATGAATAGAGGTCCTATAATATGATTTTCCAATATTCCTGCCCAAACGTTAAATTTTTCCGGGTTTTGGTTATGTGTTTTCCGGAAAACGTGAGGGTTGGTGTCATCCAACGCGTTCAGTGCTGTAGTATCAAAGGATTCAACAGTACCACAGGCATCGGATTATTTATAAAAAACGGTCGAAAATTGATATTGTGTTTAGTTTATTCGCTGTTGTTATTATTGTTTTTAGTTTTTGTACTTAGTTATTGTTTTTTGTTTTATTATTGAGTGATTAGAAAATGGGAGGTGTAAAAAAGACATTATTATATGAGCGCACGCCTATGGTGAAAGAACGAAACTGGCTTTCCATTTCATTTCGAGGTCACCGAGAACTTTGTGAATTTATGAATGAAAGTAGTGGGAGTGGCCTTAGTAGTTGATTTTTACTGTCGAAACGGTGATGTCTGGTGTTGAATCACAAATGCGTTGTGTTACCTGTTTTTTCAATTGACATTGAGTAGTTGGTTCATTTCAAACGGTTCGTAAATGAAAAAAGTACTCAAAACAGTTCAATGGAAATACTATTCACTTGATTCTATTGAAACTTTTGGTAAACTATATTCATAGTTTCAACTTTTCTTCGTTATGAAACCTGGAAATATTCATAAATTAAGTTATATGCGATCCAAGTAGCGGCACTGAATAAAATTTGTTACAGTTTTTATTGTAGATATTATTTCAATATGTTTACAATTTTATTGCAAACGAAGGCGATAGTGGAAACTAGAACATTGGCAATAACATTGTCAGCATAAAGTAAGTATTGTTTTATTTCAAATACATGTGTAATACCATTGATGAAATTAGATGTAGTCCTTAATTCAAAAACGAAAAGACATGCAGGATTCACATGGGGCATGCGATGAAATATAATCATTAAATTATGCATATGCTCAATGTCAACTCGTGAAACGTGTTATTCTGTTCAAATAAATGTTATACAGGATCATGTGACTGAATAGTAAATATTATGCGAAATATTATGCATCTAGTGTTCTGTGGCACAATTTTTTTTTGATAACGAAGAAACACATATTCATATTCATCGCTATTTTCAACCAGAATTTTTGTAACAAATATAAGTTGGATTCATTTTTGAAAACATGATTTCATAAAGTTGTTATAGTATCTTCTTGTTACTCAAAATATTTCACTATTCTCACAAAATACTTTCAAACTACTGGTAAGTGTTCATTCAATTTATGACAATGACAACCACCTGTGAGTTTCTTCTACCGAGGTCTAATTATTAAACATCTTTCAACTCAGACAGTTAATAAGTGTCCTAATTCATATCGCCTGAAAACAGGAAATTACCAACTCCCTAACATCGCTGATTTACTGATGATTAAAAAAAACTGATTTTTAGAACAGCAAAATGAAAGTGTGTACTAGTTAACAGCTCATTATCATTCAATCCGAGATTAAACACCTAATATTACTGGACTAATATAACCTTCAATTTGGAACAAATCGTGGTTGCGAGGCAGTAGCCCATGCTGCACGATCTTATATCAATCAAAACCTTAACCCAATTGAAAAAGTTTTTCTGAAACTTGATTTTAAGAATGCATTCAATACTATAGACAGGAATTTCATATTACATTCGGTGGCTAATGCCATACAGACATATACCCTTTTATTGAACAATATTACAGTGAACCTTCTTTCTTAATATTTGGTAACGAAATTATAATGTCCGAACAAGGAGTACAGCATGGAGATCCACTTGGACCACTATTGTTCTGTCTTTCTATCCATCATATTATAACTAAAATATCCACTGAATTCATTTTAACCTAATAGCTCCTGGTATACGAGTGATTGAAAAACCCGATTGGTTTCTTCTTGGTGCCCCATTATCTGATGATGCCTTGAAATTTTGTTCGGAAGAAAAATTACAATCACTTCGTATCACATCAGGACGTTTGGCAAGACAAACAGGGATTACAAAATATCGATGACGAATTGAGAAGGATGCTGAAACTCATCACTAATAACCGTATCGTAGACGAAACTTGGTTACAGGCATCACTTCCAGTTTCTAGAGGAGGATTAGGAATTCGTTCAGCCACTTCACTCGCTTTGCCATCATTTCTGACCTCATTTTGCAGTGTTTCCGATCTGATAGAAATCATCTTACAATACCCAAAGCTACTATCTGATTGTGTTTTTGATCGGGGAAAATCTCTTTGAGAATCTAGAACTGGCCAAACAATGAAAATTGAAGACATCAAAAACCAGAGGGCGTGGGCTAAACCATTACCAGATCAAGCAACTAGTATTTTACTGAAGACAGCTTCTGACACTTTGAGAAATAAGTCTCGTCTTCTCGCAGTAGCATCACTTGGGACTCTATTGGATGACGACTCTTTCAGACTTGCCATCGGATTTCGACTTGGTACACCACTGTATGTTCAACACTTTTGTAAATGTGGTGCATTTCTGGATGAATCAGGTACTCATGGGTTGAGCTGCCGTTTTAGCGCTGGTCGTTTATCTCGCCATTATGCAATTAATGATCTAATCAAAAGAGCTTCAACTTCAGCAAAAATTTCTGCGATTTCAGAACCAATATGCCCAAGTTAAGACGATGGAAAACGGCCGGATGGCTTGTTTCATGGAAAAATGGTGAATCTGTTGTTTGGGACTTTACTTGTGTAGATACATTAGCAACTTGCCATATTCCTGCTACTTCTGCGAAAGCCGGTGCTGGTGCCTCTTCAAGAGAAAGTTCCAAACTACGAAAATACCAGAATTTAGAAAATGATTATATCTTTCGCCCAATAGCTGTTGAAACGTTTGATGCTTTTGGCTCTGAAGCCTTATCTTTCATCAATGAAATTGGAAAAAAGGTAATCGATGAAACCCACGAATCAAGAGCCACATTTTTTCTCATACAGAAAATCAGTATAGCCATCCAAACAGGAAATGCAGCTTCTTTTCTCGGTACTCTTCCTGACTCCAAAAAACTTGATGAAATTTACATATTTCCTGAAAACCAATTTTTGATTTTTATACAGGTCGATATCAGTATAACAAAGTTAATATAAATACATATTAAGTAAATGATGTAGAATATTGTATTCCTAGCAGTCTGTATTCCTAGCCAAGTTTGTATTGTGCCCCTCTGGCTGCTAAATTTCATCTGAACATATAAGATATAGGTATATACCATTGTACTAATGTTATCTAACTAAAAAGGTAATTCAGTTTTAGAAAACAGTTTGAAGAGAGACATATGTAGGTAGAGTATACACAGCTGATACACAGCTGACAATAATGGTTTTCAATGAATAGTTTTATTATTTTTTGAGTTTTTTGTGGCTATTGATATTTTTTATATGTGTAGGTAGCTGATTGTATGGTTCAGGACCAGTGACCAATTTCTGGTTGTGAGTTAATCTGCAACGTGGACATACAGTAAAAATAGTATGGGGCCCATGACAGTTCCCTGTGGTACACCCCTGGTAACAGGCAGTGGATCGCTATAAGAAACGTTTATTTTTCTCTCTGTATTCTGTTTTATAAATAATCTTTGAATAAATTTAATGCAATGCCTCTTACTCCCACGTTCTCCAATCTTTGAAAGAGTAAGTTATGTTCGACGGTATCAAACGCCTTTGTCAGGTCTAAAAATGCAGCTGAACATTTTTCCTGATTCTGAAAGCAGTTGAATACCTCATTTGTTAGTTCAAAAACATGTTGTTCTGTTCTGAATCCTGTTCTGTTCTGAATCCATATTTGGAGTTGAGCTGTCCTGGCACGTATTAGGTGTTCTAATTAGAATATTGTTTATTTCTCAATTTGTTATTGTTCCACATTATTTGCTATACCAGTACAAGATGATAGAACAAAATTGCTTCACGAAATTTACAAAATTGCTTCACGAAATTCGCAAACCTACAATTAGCGGTGATTACTGCGATCAATTGGAACAAACCGCACATTTGATGTGATTAATGCCTACTACTTCTTCACGAAAGATAATATCACTCATCTAGAAAAAATTACGAAAAGAGAAAGTATGCATGATTTGTCGTTAAGTATTCGAAAAATAATCATACTGTTACTTGAATTTCTTTTTAGTTAATCTCTGGAGCAGGTTGAATATGAAACGAGTACTAATGAAAAATATAAACGGTTTCCCAGGTATCCCAAGAACTACAATTTATGATGTGTCACAAGGTACTGTGTTAGGTCCCTTATCATCGGTTGTATATTCAAACAATATATTTCAAGTCAACAGCACTGGAGAAATGATACAATTTCAAGATGACACCGTCATTAAAATCAACTCATACCAGTTGCTGACCACAATATCACAACACAGTAACCATGGTCTTATTTTGGTGGTTCAAACCTTTGGGAAATATCTGGGTGACTCACTAGCGATATATAATGCTCCTAAATCTCAGGTCAATATCGATCATATTCTACATACTCAGTTCGTAAAATCAACACAGCCTCATTGATCTTTCCAGTTGTCCAATCTTCCACCGACAAGTGCACCAGCTCGCCAGCTTATGAATATGGTTGATTATATCAGGTTCAAAAGTGGTTGGAACATGATTTAGAACCCTAGGAATAGGGTGGGGTGCTGCAAAATCAACTCCTGAAGCCAATAACAAAAATATTACCACCAGCTCCTGAGGAGCTGTAAGAAACGATGTGGTGTAAGTTGCAATGCCATTTAGCTTGTGGCCACTGCAATGGATAAGCTTGAATCAAACCAGTCGCTGACCACGATACAACAACACAGTAACCATGGTCTTTTTTTGGTGGTTCAAGTCTTTGGAACATGCCTGGGTGACTCATCGGTGTCCAATCACTGTCCTAGACGTCTCCTTTTGTTGTGGAAGACCCATTTTTTATCACACGTGACGATCCGATCTAAAAAAAGATTGTTCTGGTTGCACTAAAGTAAAGAGAAACGATCTGCAAATCGTTTAAATCGTCGGAAAACAATTTATCGAGCTTTCTAACCATTTCAACATGTTCCAAACCATCAAAAACCGCATGGGAGCCAATGCCCAGTCCATTGCCAAATGCCTGGTTAATTTTTCGGTCTGTTTCGGCTGCGCTTTGATACAATTTGAATCCGTAGAGAAAAACTAGTCAAAAATCTCTCGAAAAAGTAATGAGCTAAAAAGAGGCAAAGGCATGAAATCAGAATTTGGGAAAAAAATTAACAGCATTATTGTAAAATTCTTTATCGAGCAGTATATATCACCTCACAGTAGAATAAATATTTATCAAGAAATGGAGCTACCAGAAGACATGATATTGGAAAGGACAAAACTTCTTTAAACCTAATATACAGCTTATCAAATGTAGGAAGAGACTTGAGGATTATCTCTCTCTCTCTCTCTCTCTCTGTCGTACTCACCCTTTTCTAACGAATGCACGTCTAGTGGGCGGGACATTTGACAAACTGTTAGTGAAAGCTATGAGCATAACGGATTCTGCTTCTTGGTGACAAAATGTATAATAATGATAAATTACTAGCTGAATAGGTCTATTTTATACAGTAACTTTTCGTAAAGAACTTTTCATTTTGACCTCCATTACACTTGAAAAAAAGGTTGAAAACACAGAAGAGATCAAGTAAGAGTTACTCTTTCACAAAAATAATATCTTTCAAATCTGTCATGACATTATTTTTAATATATCCGCTTTGAGGAAGCGAGTTTCCATTTCGATTGTAAAACAAAATCCTTGTTGAACTATTGCTTATACTATCTCATCCTCAAATAACAAAACTTTGAAATGAAACATACTTCCTATGTGGTTATTAGCCCCACTTTCACGTCTACAAATTGTTGATGGAAAACCGGTGATGTAGACGATTCCGCCATCTAGAAAAGTGGAGTGAGGAGCAGCCACCAGGATGGGGGCTTCACGTTTACTAGCTTGTCTGCCTTTTACGGTCATACTCATACCTCCAGCTCTAAAGCTGCTTTTTCCAAAGAAGCATACCAAGTGTTTCATTTTCCTATAGTGAAAAAAAAATGGTGAAATGATTTTCCATTCCTCCGATCCCATTAGTTAGTGAGTGATATTTACATATTTACAATGTTCGCCCAATTTCCCATTATGGAGCAGCCAGATATTTTGGCCTCAATACTCTTTCACAGATCCTCCCACTGTGACTGCTTGTTATAACAATTTTAACGAATGTGTCTAAATCACAAAGTTGTTTCGAGAAAAATAGTTTCATAATGCAATACATGTAGTTCGTTATAGTTGAAGTTATAGTTATAGTTGAAGTTATGTTACCAGTGAAGAGCTCAGTTTTGCATTCAGCGCAAAAGAGTGAAATTCGGAATTGTAATATTGTTATAGATTTTTCTAACGTTCTACTTCAACAACGTGAAGGAAAAATTGACATGTCAAGAAAATAATTTACGCGGAACTCGAGTGGACTATTTCTACTCCATTGAAAGTTCTGAATTCAAATTGAGTACTAGAATGGATCTTATATTATATTATGTTGTACACTCGTCTGGAACGTATGTTTACATTTTCAGCTGTTGAGCACATTCAGTTTGTTGACATGAAAGTTGGAAGTGTTTCACGTGATCGGAGATTTTCTGCAATCGAAAAAAGTAGATCAAAGAATTTGCATCAAATTTTGTGTGAAAAATTGAATGAAATGCTCAAAAATCCTTGAAATGTTAACAGTGGCATACAGTAATTGTACACTGAGTCAAAAAAATGTTTACAAGTGGTATAAGCTTTTCACAGAAGGTCGAGAAGATGTGAATAACGATGCTCGCCCTGAACGATCCAGCACATCAACCACAGACGAAAATGTTGAGAAAGTGGAGAAAATTGTTATGGCGAATCGGCGAATCACTATTAGAGAAGTTGCTGAGGATGTCGGCATATCAATGGCTCTTGCCATGGAATTTTTTCGGAAATTTTGGGCATGAAGTGTGTGGCAGTGAAGGTCGTTTCAAAATTGCAAAATTTCGACCAAAAAAACCGTTACATAAGCATCGCTCAGGAATTGTTGAATGACGTTGACGAAGACCCTGACTTGCTCAAGATGATCCTAATTGGTGACGAATCATGAATATATGGTTATGACCAAAGTCAAATCTCATCAGTTCGGACTTCCATTGTCTGATAAGATATGAATTAATTTAAAATTCCTGAAAGAATCAATAAAATTGTAACTACGTGGTAGGAAATCATAATAAAGGAGAAGCGTTGAAGTTTGTAAATTTCCTTATATAGGACGAAACTGCAGTAAGGTTAGTTATGAATGAAAATTCATGAAAGGACTACTTTTTTCGACGAATCACTGAGAGAGTCCAAGGCCATAGCAAAAAGTGCATATCAAAACTGCTTTGAGGATTGTTGAAAACGTGGGCACAAGTGTATCATAACTGAGGAGGACTACTTTGAAAGGGACACAATAGAAATTGATGAATAAACAAATAGTTTTTGAACAAATGAAAATTCACCTAATTTTTTTAACAGAGAGCGTATGTCAAAGTTGAGTAAATTATATCAGTTCCACTGTTAGGAATCACACGTTAAAAGGTAAGACCTCGTTAATCCTTAGCTCGCACAAGTTTCGACTTCTGAGGGTTGTCTTTCGTAGGGGTGCGACAGCTGGTTAACGGAAAAACATATTTTGAACAGATTTTTTGAAACAGAATTCGAACAAGTGAGTACAAGGAAAGAAGTTTTGAGATATTGTTGATTTCGAATTTGCACCCAAACTGCACACCCATGAACACTAAAATTTGAAATTCCTAAACTGATAATATCGTAACCTCTATTGCCCAAATTCATTCTCAATCCACAAAGCTCAATACCGAAAAAGCATAACTCAGAAAAAAAACTCAGTTCACTGTTCCCCAATTCATATAACAAAATGTAATGTTATTCCGAGTTTTCCAGTACGAACAAGGATGTTTTTTAATTTATTTAATTTAAATAATTGATGATTGAGGTTAGATAACATTTGAACTGACTATAGGGATACGCTACATAAAAAAATGGACATGATCAACAGTATTTTGTCGTCTTCATCTCTTCACATATACGATAGGTGGCACGGTGGTTACCTCAAAATGCGTTTTGGTTTAACCAAGTGTCCGAGACTATTTCGGATTGTTTGAGATTTTTTGCTTGTACGCATCATGTCTTGCGCAGTTTTCAAACAGTTTCGGATGTTAAAACCAGAACAAACCTATTGTGCACTTTTGACAGCGTTTCCCCCAATCTTCGAACTACTTTTCAAACTCGATCCCTGGGATGAATTTCAGCTTTTTCAGCAATGCACTTTCAATATCATGTGAGCTTGTGAAACAAGAGCCCTTTCAAGTTCTCTTCATTTTTGGAAATTTTTAAATAGAAAATAGTCACACGGAGATATGTCCGACGAAAATGAAGGTTGAGAATATGGATCAGTGAATTGTTTGTCCACAAATCTGGTTTTTTTCGGTTTGCTTTCAGCGGTTGTTGGTGTGCTGGGGTGTTCGTCATCTTCAACGTCTCCACGGTCATCTCAGAAACGCTTATGACACTCGTAATTTGTTTACTATAGGCTTTTGTCAACATTTTATCCATTTTGCTACGCTCTATTGATTTTTCACGAAAAACTCTAATACTTTGTTTGAACAAACGAAAAACGTCAAGGCTCTTCAAAACACTTCCAACCTAAGCGACTGCCTCAGACAAAGTGAACAATGAATACAGCTGAAAATTCCGTCACACTTCAGGAGCATGTGAACTGAAATGATACAAAAATAATTGACAATCGTATCCTTCAAATCCATGAATTTGAAAACATTATGCTATTTTCTGACCATACCTCGTATATGTTTTATGGCCACATAATTTGAAATAACGAGATATGATTAACAATCAGAGTAATAAAGAAAATAGATAATGGTCTGACTATTGAAAATTTCTTCTTAAAATGGCAGATTTCATAATTATTATCCGAGACTTATATTTTGCATATTGTCTTATTCTTTCATTTCTTTTACGGAAACTGTTGATTTTGATCGAAACACGTGTCGAGATTGGGTTTGGTGTTGGAAAAAAACTCCACCAAAGGTTCCAAACAGTGCATCATAAGTAAAAAAAAAAGTAATGTTTTCAACACTTCTTCTCTGGTGATTCAAAAACCTGAACTGTAAGACAAATTGCGGTATTGAATTAGGCTTCGAAATCTCGCGGTATAAAATGTTTACGAAATCATGACACGGGTTTTTCTATGCAATAGCTTTCTCAATCCTTGGTGAAAATCAAAATGAACCCCATAAGCAAGATGTTTACGAATTTCATAAAAATGACAGATGCTGATGAACATTTCCTACTCTTCTGCTGCTGATACAGTACATAATAGAGTAATGATACGGAGTACCAGTTCAGCAAATAGTACAGTTTTGATATTTGATGAAAAGTGAATTGAAAGGAATGATTACGGAAACACTGGAGTAAATTGGAATTTTTTTTCGTTTTTCCGAGAAACTGATCTAAGGATATGCCTTTTAAATCAAATACTTTCCTGACTTTCATGAAGTTAGATATGGTTTCACTTTTCACCAATTTCAAACAATTATTAGTAGTAGTAGTATTTGTTAATCGCTAGACATGCACATTAAAAATTATTGTTAGTAAAGGTATAGACCACATACTCCCAAAGAAAGGCACCGAAGCAGTCTCTCCTTTAGCCACTATGGATGGACCTCCCATGTACACCATTGCGATGCTGTCGATGAAGGAAGAATGAGGAGCTAGAGCCACCACCGGTGCTGATTCCCTGGTAGATTGCTTCCCGAAAACCTTCAGGCGAAATCCTCCAAGAATGAACATGCAGCGTATTAGTCTTGCACATATGAAGCGTACTATACTGCCAAAGAACCGCAAATACATTATTTGGTGATCACAAACTGGGTTAGAAGAATCACTAACTCTGTCTATCATCAATTTCAGAATGTCATCTCTTGTGATATATTAAGAAATACAATTCTCACGAAGATGCGTTCAAAAAAACATTGTTTCGGTGGTACGATGTATTCAAGTCAAAGTTGATTCCTCTGTAGATATCTTCAAAATTTTACCCTTGTAGATATCTCAGACACTAATGAAAATGTAATTCTCAAGGAGATAATTTTAGCGATATGAACTCAGTTGTGTATCAGTGAGGATTGGAAAATTTGGGATTCTTCAGAATACCTGTGGAGAATGAAGAAGATTCAAATTTGAGGATCCTGGTCACCAGAGTTCAAGAACAAACCATTCATGATCCAACGGCACACATAGCTGTTTTGTATCTGCCCCAAGTATCCTCAGTCGTGCTAGGTGTACCAAGTAACCATAGAGACCAATGCAGAAGTATTAGACATCTTCTACGAACAGGCCGTCTATGGGATCGGCATGAAACTCAAACTTTGTTTATCCAAGATGAAAGAGGGTCTAACAGCTAACTGTTACAATATCACAAATATTGATATCGACCACCAAATGAAAAATTGCTTCCACATCGAGGAAACTAGATTGAAACATCTCCTGTCGGTGTTTTTGTAACTCTAGATATGTAACGCAATTGAATCAATTAAGAAGAAAATTCAACTTGATAAAATGATCACCAATAATTGCTGCTCATATGCCATTGAATACTGCTCTCCAAAATGACATGCTCTCTTTAATAGGACCGGAGATGAATATATATTGAAAATTCTTATGATATTCCTTGAAGAACTTGATTCATCTCTGAATAATAATTTTGAAGATAGTTGGGATTTTTCACAATTTGTTGTCAAAACCACTGACTGACAAAATAATCCTGTACTAATTGGTTATGGAATGGTCAGAGTTGATTTGCTCACAAAACCCTTCAAATGGTAGAGTAATACCAAATTACAATTTGATTTTCGCTGTACCAACTGGAGGAAATCCATGACCTTTTATAGAATTACTTCCTCTATCTGTGCAGAATCATAATTGATCCTCTGTCTTTCCAGTTCACACACATTCGCAAATAGTAGTTATTTTCTTCTCCGTGTAGTTCTTATTCACTTATAGAGTGGTAGAAACCCACAGAATGTTTTTTCCAAAAATGGAAATAGATGTAAAGCTTCACAAAGTCTAATTATAACCATGTTTCGCGGTGATGATTCAAAAAAAATATGTATGACATAAATAGACTCACACAAGTATTCCATTTCAGCTTTGTCGAATTCTTTGGAAACCGCAGGTTTTTTAAAATCAAACATATTGAATCAGATATCGAGAAAATTCATCTGTATCTCTTGTTAAACGAATTTCCATTTCATATTAAAAATTTTGAAAATGAATGAAAAGAAGAGCATGTTTGCATGTTTACATGCGAATGGTTGAACTTTCTGAATAATATCAAATATCATAAAAGAAACTGATGTCTTCTTGAAATTTTTTCGTTTCTAATTTCCCATTTCTCCCCGTTCATATACTACTGAGTTTGTATTGCTAATATCAATCACCAAGAAATATTGAAATATTGGGAGAAACTATAACCCTGAAATTGATGAGAGTATTTGAAAAGAGTAAGCATACTTTCAACATCGGGTGTATCTATTTAATTGTTCACGACATTTCGTTACAATTGTTGATGACAAATCCTGTAAAAACTGTTTCATATTCAAAAAGAAATCAATTCCTGGTGAAAGGTGAGATGGAAATTTAGGGCATGGCATCAGTGGGATTCTAAAGAATCAAATATTCAAACAAATCTTGAGCGGTGAAGTACAAAAAAAATAGGAGACTCTGATGCTGAACCAACTTCGAATAAAATATTCCTACAAACAAACTTCAAAATATCGAATGACTTCTTCAGGAAATGCCATGATGAAACGTATGTTCATTTCAAATAGTACACCATAGCAACAAACAGGTTGAGTTACAAATAATTACATGTTTGGGACATGTAATTCTGCTTGCCAGCATCAACTTATCCAAACGTGCCTGGAAAGTTTGTCTCTCTGTTTTGCTATTCCATCAGTTGACGGTACCAATGAAAATGTATGAGGAAAAATTGGGTTGCTTGGATTTAGAATGTCCAGAAGTTCTGAAAATTTGCCTGGAATCATTCGAAAATACTGGAAATTTCTCCTCGTCTTCTGTTAGGTCATTGAGAAGATGATGAAACTATTCCAGATTTGCCCTATTTTGATTCATGGGATGGACCACATCCTTCTTTTTTTGTGACTATTTTCTTCTTCAACCAATAATGCGGCTACTATAAAGCCCTCTTAGTCGTCAAGAACTGCTAGTGATAGACATGTTTCTGTCACCGCTCGATGTCAAATGAAATTCCCTTGAAATCGAACAAACAGTACCTTCAGTATGATGGTTGTAGCTGGACAAGTGGGGGATGCTACTACCTGTCGCCATTGGGCGACGGAGAGCGCCGTGCTGTGCTGTGCTGGGTAAGTGGGCGACAAGCTTTAAGCTTATCGCCCACTTGTCCGGCAAGCTTAAAGCTTGTCGCCCACTTGTCCGGCACAACACGGCCCGTCCCGTCAAAATACGGACAGGAGTGGAATAATAAAAATGAATGGACAACCGCCAAGTAGCCCGCCAAGAGCGTCCGACCCCGAGAAGGATTCCAACTCTCCTATCCTGACCGGCAAATAACGGAGCGTGCTGTGACGAACTGGCCAAGTGAGCACGTCGCCAGCCAGCGCTTGCGCACATAAACTTTTCTAAAAGTGCAAGTGCCTGATAAGTTTCTGTCTTTCTGTTTTACTATTCCATCAGTTGACAGCAGTGTCAGACGGTACCTATGAAAATAGACGAGGAAAAATTGAGTTGTTTGTTAAGGCAGACCTTAGAATATCCAGAAGTGCTGATAATTTGCCTGGAGTCATTCAAAAATATCAGGCGACGGACACCGCCGTGCTGTGCCGGACAAGTTTTAGAAGTCCGCTTAATCAGAAACAACAATAAAATGTTGGTTTGCTGATTTCAAACGTAGTCGTGGAGATACCGATAATGCAGAACGCAGTGGACGTCTGGTGTTACTGCACCAAAAAATCCACAAAATCGTTTTGAATGATCCAAAAGTATAGTAGCGTGAGTTACCTGACATTGTACGGATATCAAAATAAAGTGATGACTTTATATTGCATGAGCCTTTTACTATGAGAAATATCTGTTCGAAGTGGGTGTCACGCGAGCTCACTGTTGATCAAAAACAAGAACGTCTTGATGATTCTATTCAGGGTTTGGCTATGTTTAAACATAACGAATCAAAAATGTTTGCGTCTCACAATAAATGAAACATGGATCCATCACTTTAATCGGCTGGAAAGGTTATGGCCCCGCTATTTTGGGATGTGCGACTATCTTGAGAAGGAAAATACCAACAACAGTGAATGTTATATAGCGTTACTGGAGCGTTTGAAGGCAGAAATCGCAGAAAACGTCCCCATTTACAGAAAAAAAAAGGGCTGCTTCAACAAGACGATGTCACAAATCAATGAAAAAGATGGTGCCATATTATCACAAAAATGTTTGAATATTCATTGCAAGTGACGTGACTCATTGTACATTTCTATATTATTTCAGAACCTGAATATTGCAAAAATGCCGAAAAGGATGTCAACAAACATGATACATCGATCTGCCAAGGAAGTCTACTGAATGAAGAAAAAAGGTCAGGATAACTCAATATGAGAACAATCAGTGTTTACTGTATATTTTTAAATTGAAAACTAGGAAGATATGTCAGCATTTCGAAATGGATTCCTTTGGCGACTTTTTTGGTGACCCTGTTCAGGAGAAAAGAGATCTTTCACTTTTTATACAAGCTCTTGTTCTTCACTTTACTGTGCTTCACTTTTCAGCTTGTGAATTTCAATCATGGACAAGTATAAATGTCATTCCAGATAAACAAAAAGCAAAAAGCGTTCCACTTTCTCTTACCAAAACTGAACTGATTAGTTATCTCAGGTATTCTGCCATTGTAAGTGCGTTGAAAACACTGACGAATTACAAATGAAACAATTTGTGAAACAACCTGGGAAAAGTTAATCATCATTCTACCAAGCTACAAGGTTACACGCTATATACAAAGCAATTCCGCCAAGCTATAAACTGATTCAAAACAATTTACTTTCTCCATCCGTCCAACGGTTTCTCACGTAATTCTTGTTCAGTCAGACCAAGTAATCCAATGGAAGCGAATATCCATCCTACCATCACAAAAAAGCATATAATGAACACTCTGATGGGTAACAGGACGACCGTTAGTACACCAGTCTGAAACAAAGAATAAACATTATAAATATATACTGAGTATTTCAAGAACTGGAACTATCTAAAACTGGGTTTGAGTTACCGCACAATTTCTTTTTTAAAAGAGGCAATAAGACAAGTGTCTGATTCCGAAACATCGGTGTTTAACGATCTTCCTAAATATCTAACTGAAGCAAAAGTTCTCATGTATGCAGACGACACATGCAAAATAATATCAGATTACTCAAAACTCGCACTTTCAGAACAATAAACTAATTCAAAGATTGGTGCTATTGTAATAGATTATATTGAATGTTTTGAAAACGGTTTGCATTGAATATCATACAGCTCAAAAATTACCATCAGATTGCTGTACATCGAAGTCTGCAAAATTTCTCGGAACCATATTCAACTGTAATCTATCTTGGGAGGCACGAATTAGTATCCAGTGCCTGTAAAAATCAACGTGTTTTTCTATGTATTGACTGTTTTGAAATCTATGCCAGGTAGGGATACTTTAATGAGTGTCTATTATTCATATGCTCACTCTGCGATTTCCTATAGTATCATAGTATGGGGGCAAGGGCGTGATAACCAAAGGGTGTTTGTATCACAAAAAAGAATATTGCGATTAACTTTTAACCTCCCTTATCAAACCTCGTGTCGCGATATATAAAAACCAAAAAATTCTTACTGTTACTTCTATTTACTTATATAAATTACTGAGCCATATCTACCGAAACCGAAATGTACTCAAAAAAAATTTTTATATTCACAACCACATCACAAGGCATAGTTGCAAAAAAATCGAACCACACTTTCCACAAAAATCACCTCTGATGATTGGAGCGTCTTACTTCAATAGGCTTCCTGATAATATAAAAAATAGTAACACGTACGGAATTGTCAGAAGTAGGTTAAGGAAAATTTTAACGAATCATTGTTTTTATAGCCTAGGGGGATTTGATAACTTCCTTTCTAGCAGTGTTAACAGAGTTCATGGAGTTCATTGTGCTTTATGATTTCTATATTTATATCAAGATGTCTTGTATACTTATTTTTATGTGTCATTATATTAGGGTTACATCCTCACCAATGTAGTTTGTCCATGTATGTATGTGTATATACTCTATTTTGCCAGCGTAAATGATCTTTTAACCTATAAACTAGTACTTTAGGAGATACTTTTTTTGTAGTAAGTGGGTAGGTTTTACACCTCACCAGACACATCCAATCTATTGTATAATAGGAAAACGGATTTAACAAAATTTGATTTGATTTGAACCTTTCTTCGATGTTACAGGCTATCAAGTTTGCACGTGATGTCCGCGTCTCCAATCAGGCGGATGGCTCTTTTCTGGATGGAATCCAGCAACTTTAGGGTATGTTTGGGGGGAGAGCTCCATACATGAGAACAATACTCCAAAGAAAGTCTGATCTGAGGTTTATGAAGCATCAAAAGTTGCTGATGTGTTTACAGTTTTCTCGATCTAAGTGTTCCAAGTTTCTGAGAAGCAGCGTTTGCAATTCCAGCAACATGATTGTGCCAAGACATATCGGTGTCAATTTTAACCCCCAACAAACTTATCGAAGCAGAAAGCGGAATTGTCCTCCAAACAAAGTAAGTAAGCAACAAATTTCAAAATAAACTCTTTACAAAAATGTGTAGATCACACAAACTGAAGGGAAAATCCGTCTGGAAAGGACTACTCCCATATAAAAATTGAATTACACGAAAGAAAAATCACTTTCGAACAACTACTTTTGTAAGAACATTTTGTAAAATGAACTTTTGAAAATACATATCAAATGTCGAAAGCATAAAATGTCTAGATGTCATATTGGATACACAAAAAAGATTTCTCTACAATAGGACTCCATAGTCTTTTCATCTTCTACATTATCAGTTCGTAAATTCAACAGAGACTCATTGACCTTTTCAGATGTCCAATCTTCCATTGACAAGTGCAGCAGCCCGACACTTTATAAATATGGTTTACTACCAGGTTCAAAAATGGTTGGAACATGATTTTGAACCCCAGGAATGGGGTTGGGTGCTGCAAAATCAACTCATACCAGTTGCTGACCACAATATCACAACACAGTAACCATGGTCTTATTTTGGTGGTTCAAACCTTTGGGAAATATCTGGGTGACTCACTAGCGATATATAATGCTCCTAAATCTCAGGTCAATATCGATCATATTCTACATACTCAGTTCGTAAAATCAACACAGCCTCATTGATCTTTCCAGTTGTCCAATCTTCCACCGACAAGTGCACCAGTTCGCCAGCTTATGAATATGGTTGACTATCAGGTTCAAAAATGGTTGGAATATGATTTAGAACCTCAGGAGTAGGGTTAGGTGCTGCAAAATCAGTTCCTGGGACCAATAACAACAATATTACTACCAGTTCCTGAGGACTTACGCAATACATCATTTTATTATTGTAAGAAAGGATGTGGTGTGAGTTGCAATGCCATTTAGCTTGTGGCCACTGCAATGGATAACCTTGAATCATACCAGTCGCTGACCACAATACCACAACACAGTAACCATGATCTTTTTTTAGTGGTTCAGGTTTTTGGGAAATGACTGGGTGACTCACAAGCGATAAATAATGCTCCTAGATCTAGGGACAATATAGATCATCTTCTACATACTCAATTCGTGAAATCAACAGAGCCTCTTCGACCCTTCCAGTTGTCCAATTTTCCACCGACAAGTGCACCAGCCCGCCAGCTTATAAATATGGTTGACTACCAGGTTCAAATATAATTGGAACATGATTTTGAACCTCAGGAGTAGGGTTGGGTGCTGCAAAATCAGTTCCTGGGACCAATAACAACAATATTACCACCAGTTCCTTAGGAATTACGCAATACATCATTTGGTTATCGTAAGAAAGGATGTGGTGTGAGTTGCAATGCACTTCAGCTTGTGGCCACTGCGATGGAGAAAGAAGCTTGAATCAAACCAGTCGCTGACCACGATACCACAACACAGTAACCCTGGTCTTTTTTTGGTGGTTAAAGTCTTTGGGACATGCCTGGGTGACTCACTAGCGATAAATAATGCCCCTAGATCTGAGGACAATATAGATCATCTTCTACATACTCAGTTCGTGAAATCAACAGAGCCTCATTGACCCTTCCAGTTGTCCAATTTCCCACCGATAAGTGCACCAGCCCGCCAGCTTATAAATATGGTTGACTACCAGGTTCAAAAATGATTGGAACATGATTTTGAACCCCAGGAATAGGGTTGGGTGCTGCAAAATCAATTCCTGGGCCCAATAACAACAATATCACCACCACCTCCAGAGGAATTACGCAATACATCATTTTGTTATCGTAAGGAAGGATGTGGTGTAAGTTGCAATGCACTACAGCTTGTGGCCACTGCAATGGATAAGCTTGAATCATACCAGTCGCTGACCACAATACCACAACATAGTAACCATGGTCTTATTTGATGGTTCAAGCCTTTGGGAAATGCATGGGTGACTCATCGGTGTCCAATCACTGTCCTAGACGTCTCCTTTTTTTGTGGAAGACCCATTTTTTATCACACGTGACGATCCGATCTAAAAAAAGATTGTTCTGGTTGCACTAAAGTAAAGAGAAACGATCTGCAAATCGTTTAAATCGTCGGAAAACAATTTATCGAGCTTTCTAACCATTCCAACATGTTCCAAACCATCAAAAACCGCATGGGAGCCAATGCCCAATCCATTGCCAAATGCCTGGTTGATTTTTCGNATGTTTACAATTTTATTGCAAACGAAGGCGATAGTGGAAACTAGAACATTGGCAATAACATTGTCAGCATAAAGTAAGTATTGTTTTATTTCAAATACATGTGTAATACCATTGATGAAATTAGATGTAGTCCTTAATTCAAAAACGAAAAGACATGCAGGATTCACATGGGGCATGCGATGAAATATAATCATTAAATTATGCATATGCTCAATGTCAACTCGTGAAACGTGTTATTCTGTTCAAATAAATGTTATACAGGATCATGTGACTGAATAGTAAATATTATGCGAAATATTATGCATCTAG
The DNA here is from genome assembly GCF_000500325.1 of Leptinotarsa decemlineata. Lineage (NCBI taxonomy): Eukaryota > Metazoa > Arthropoda > Insecta > Coleoptera > Chrysomelidae > Leptinotarsa > Leptinotarsa decemlineata. The sequence continues at coordinate 6,785 of NW_019292630.1, read as the reverse complement.
TGTTCTGTGGCACAATTTTTTTTTGATAACGAAGAAACACATATTCATATTCATCGCTATTTTCAACCAGAATTTTTGTAACAAATATAAGTTGGATTCATTTTTGAGAACACGATTTCATAAAGTTGTTATAGTGTCTTCTTGTTACTCAAAATATTTCACTATTCTCACAAAATACTTTCAAACTACTGGTAAGTGTTCATTCAATTTATGACAATGACAACCACCTGTGAGTTTCTTCTACCGAGGTCTAATTATTAAACATCTTTCAACTCAGACAGTTAATAAGTGTCCTAATTCATATCGCCTGAAAACAGGAAATTACCAACTCCCTAACATCGCTGATTTACTGATGATTAAAAAAAACTGATTTTTAGAACAGCAAAATGAAAATGTGTACTAGTTACCAGCTCATTATCTTTCAATCCGAGATTAAACACCTAATATTACTGAACTAATATAACCTTCAATTTGGAACAAATCGTGGTTGCGAGGCAGTAGCCCATGCTGCACGATCTTATATAAATCACAACCTTGACCCTGTTGAAAAAGTTTTTCTGAAACTTGATTTTAAGAATGCATTTAATACTCATAGATAGGAATTTCATGTTACATTCGGTGGCTAACGCCATACAGACATATACCCTTTTATTGAACAATATCACAGTGAACCTTCTTTCTTGATATTTGGTAACGAAATTATAATGTCCGAACAAGGAGTACAGCAGGGAGATCCACTTGGACCACTATTGTTATGTCTTTCTATCCATCATATTCAACGGCTGGTTTCTGGATGATGGTTCAATTGGTGACAAAGCAAATGTGGTATTAGAAAATTTTTGTAAAATTTTTGAACTGAATTTCGAGAAATGTGAACTCATTTTTCTGGTTGAACAGGACCCTAACATCATCGATCAATTTAACCTGATATCTCCTGGTATACGAGTGATTGAAAAACCAAATTGGTTTCTTCTTGGTGCCCCATTATCTGATGATGCCTTGAAATTTTGTTCGGAAGAAAAATTACAATCACTTCGTATCACATCAGGACGTTTATCTATTTCACCAACACATGTCGCATTCCATTCATTGAATAATTCATTAGTCATTCCAAAATTATCGTATATTATGAGATGCAGTCTTACTTGGCAAGACGAACAGGTATTACAAAATATCGATGACGAATTGAGAAGGATGCTGGAACTCGTCACTAATAAACGTATCGAAGACGAAACTTGGTTACAGGCATCACAGGAATTCGTTCAGCCACTTCACTTGCTTTGCCATCATTTTTGTCCTCATTTTGCAGTGTTTCCGAACTGATAGAAATCATCTTACAATACCCAAAGCTACTATCTGATTGTGTTTTTGATCGGGGAAAATCTCTTTGGGAATCTAGAACTGGCCAAACAATGAGAATTGAAGACACGAAAAACCAGAGGGCATAGTATAAACCATTACTAGATCAAGCAACTAGTATTTTACTGAAGACAGCTTCTGACACTTTAAAACATAAGGTTCGTCTTCTCGCAGTAGCATCACTTGGGGCTCTATTGGATGACGACTCTTTCAGACTTGCCATCGAACTTCGACTTGGTACACCACTGTGTGTTCAACACTTTTGTGAATGTGGTGCATTTGTGGATGAATCAGGTACTCATGGGTTGAGCTGCCGTTTTAGCGCTGGTCGTTTATCTCGCCATTATGCAATTAATGATCTAATCAAAAGGGCTTTAACTTCAGGCAAAATTTCTGCGATTTAAGAACCCATAGGCACAAGTCGATCGACGAAAAACGGCCGGAAGGTATGACACTTGTTCCATGGAAAAATGGTGAATCTGTTGTTTGGGACTTTACTTGTGTAGGTACATTAGCAACTTGCCATCTTTCTGCTACNAACCAAGGGAAAGTTTCTTTGTGTAATTATTATTTATTTTTTGTTACATGATTTCACATCCATGATCAATAACCTTCAGAAGATAAAAATTGAATATAATCCACTTAAATTCAAATTTATTCAGCTGAAATACATGTCAGATATTTCGTGCCTGTTGTTGGTTCAACCTTTTGCACGCTGAAATTTATATTGGTTCACCTGAAAATAAGGATGAAATAATTGAGAATATTTCTTTCTTTTCACTTTCTTCTCGAAGTCACTAATAAATCGGGCTCATTTCACTTTCTAGTTTCGATCCCACTCAGTTAACGGAATGAAACAGAACAATTTCTAAGAGATAACTAATTGGATGATAGAACAAAATTGCTTCACGAAATTTACAAAATTGCTTCACGAAATTCGCAAACCTACAATTAGCGATGGTTACTGCGATCAATTGGAACAAATCGTACATTTGATGTGATTAATACTTACTACTTCTTCACGAAAGATATCACTCATCTAGAAAAAATTACGAAAAGAGAAAGTATGCATGATTTGTCGTTAAGTATTCGAGAAATAATCATACTGTTACTTGAATTTTTTTTAGTTAATCTCTGGAACAGGTTGAATATGAAACGAGCACTAATAAAAAATACAAACGGTTTCCCAAGTATCCCAAGAACTACAATTTATGTGTGACAAGATACCGTGTTAGGTCCCTTATCATCGGTTGTATATTCGAACAATATATTTCAAGTCAACAGCACTGGAGAAATGATACAATTTCAAGATGACACCGTCATATGGAGGTGATAATTCGGATAACTTGAAGATTAAACTGAAGGATTTCGTTAAAATTAGTATTTGGCTGAAAAATCACTCATAATGACTTCAGAAAAAACTGTTTTCTACCATTTTTTCCACACAAACATTAACTATCAACTTTGAACTCACTACAAACAGAAGATAATGGTGTAGTTACAAACCTTCAGTCAAAAACAAGTCTGAAATATTCGGGAAAAATTATTGATAGTTACTGTCACTGGAAATGAAAAGTTCATATAGCATTCCTTCAAAAAGCTCGTAATCATCTCTATAAACTGATGCCTACAACTGATAAACAGTGTAATGTAAGGTCTTATGCCAAATAGGAATTGAGACATAATAACAAACTAACACAATAATTGGGAATGAAAAATAATGTAATTTTTCTGATCATCGAAAGTAATGAATCGTCTTGATGTGTACATAAAAATCTGTATCTTAGTTGTGAGGATTTACTTTTAATTATCGCCTGATGATGCTAAAGTGGTCAGCAAAACGTCAAGAGACATACTTTCAGTTCTGGTGCATAGGAAAATTGTTTTCATCAGATTTATTTTACACTGAAGGTTACAACTTTAGTTAATGAGTATTTGTATCCCATTGAAAAAAAATCAGCTATACACTAATTGGGTACATACACTTTAGACATATTTCGAACCAATTACGGCTGAGCTGAGTAAATTGTTTCACTGTTATCTTGAAAAGTATATTGTGACGTTCTTTGATGGTTTTTGATTTTCAAACTTCCCACAATCTAAATATAGATCAATAGCGAAACTTTTCAAGTGTAATGTGAGGCAAACTGGAAAGTTGACCACCAATTTTTTTCAAGACAAAACACAAGCACTACAGGCAAATCCTTAAGGCGCTCTAAGAGCGGTGCCTGTGCGAAAGTAGTGATTCACATTGGATATGAATCGCTAGAGATTAAATCCATTTTGAAAAACGTTCTCAGGAAGTTTATTCCACATAAACGAAGTTCTCCAGATGAAAGAGATCTTAAACAGTGAAGTTCGAGGTGTACTGAGTTGAACCTCAAAACGATGAGCAGCCACAGTTTATCGAGTGTTTCTGACATGCATCGCTCTTGGTGGAATCAAATGTGTCAAGTCACAACCTACCGTAAGAGTATCCATAGAAGAGAGACAAATCTCCAGTATTGTTCGACTTAACAAGGGCATTTGATACAGTCAAAAGGTCTTTCGTCTCAGAAAAACTAGAAAAGTTGGGTATTTGTGGCTGCCTTAATGATTGGTTTTTCTATTTCCTCGAAAACCGAAAGATTATAGTGAAAATTGATGATGTTCTTTCAAATGAATTTGATATGGATCTTGGAACCCCTCAGAGCATTGCCCTTGGTCCATTAATTTGTCTCATATTTAATAACGATCTTCCTAAATATCTAACTGAAGCAAAAATTCTCATGTATGCAGGCGACACATGCAAAATAATATCAGATTACTCAAAACTCGCACTTTCACAACAATAAACTAATTCAAAGATTGGTGCTATTGTAATAGATTATATTGAATGTTTTGAAAACGGTTTGCATTGAATACCATACAGCTCAAAAATTACCATCAGATTGCTGTACATCGAAGTCTGCAAAATTTCTCGGAACCATATTCAACTGTAATCTATCTTGGGAGGCACAAATTAGTATCCAGTGTCTGTAAAAATCAACCTGTGTTTCTATGTATTGACTGTTTTGAAATCTATGCCAGGTAGGAATACTTTAATGAGTGTCTATTATTCATATGCTTACTCTGCGATTTCCTATAGTATCATAGTATGGGGACAAGGGCGTGATAGCCAATTATCTACCGAAACCGAAATGTACTCAAAAAAAATTTTTATATTCACAACCACATCACAAGGCATAGTTGCAAAAAAATCGAACCACACTTTCCACAAAAATCACCTCTGATGATTGGAGCGTCTTACTTCAATAGGCTTCCTGATAATATAAAAAATAGTAACACGTACGGAATTGTCAGAAGTAGGTTAAGGAAAATTTTAACGAATCATTGTTTTTATAGCCTAGGGGGATTTGATAACTTCCTTTCTAGCAGTGTTAACAGAGTTCATGGAGTTCATTGTGCTTTATGATTTCTATATTTATATCAAGATGTCTTGTATACTTATTTTTATGTGTCATTATATTAGGGTTACATCCTCACCAATGTAGTTTGTCCATGTATGTATGTGTATATACTCTATTTTGCCAGCGTAAATGATCTTTTAACCTATAAACTAGTACTTTAGGAGATACTTTTTTTGTAGTAAGTGGGTAGGTTTTACACCTCACCAGACACATCCAATCTATTGTATAATAGGAAAACGGATTTAACAAAATTTGATTTGATTTGAACCTTTCTTCGATGTTACAGGCTATCAAGGTTGCACGTGATGTCCGCGTCTCCAATCAGGCGGATGGCTCTTTTCTGGATGGAATCCTGCAACTTTAGGGTATGTTTGGGAGGAGAGCTCCATACATGAGGACAATACTCCAAAGAAAGTCTGATCTGAGGTTTATGAAGCATCAAAAGAAGCAGCGTTTGCAATTCCAGCAACATGATTGTGCCAAGACATATCGGTGTCAATTTTAACCCCTAACAAACTTATCAAAGCAGAAAGCGGAATTGTCCTTCAGACAAAGTAAGAAAGCAACAAATTTCAAAATAAATTCTTTACAAAAATGTGTAGATCACACAAACTGAAGGGGAAAGGACTATTCCCATATAAAAATTGAATTACACGAAAGAAAAATCACTTCCGAACAACTACTTTTGTAAGAACATTTTGTAAAATGAACTTTTGAAAATACATATCAAATGTCGAAAGCATAAAATGTCTAGATGTCATATTGGATACACAAAAAAGATTTCTCTACAATAGGACTCCATAGTCTTTTCATCTTCTACATTATCAGTTCGTAAATTCAACAGAGACTCATTGACCTTTTCAGATGTCCAATCTTCCATTGACAAGTGCAGCAGCCCGACACTTTATAAATATGGTTTACTACCAGGTTCAAAAATGGTTGGAACATGATTTTGAACCCCAGGAATGGGGTTGGGTGCTGCAAAATCAACTCATACCAGTTGCTGACCACAATATCACAACACAGTAACCATGGTCTTATTTTGGTGGTTCAAACCTTTGGGAAATATCTGGGTGACTCACTAGCGATATATAATGCTCCTAAATCTCAGGTCAATATCGATCATATTCTACATACTCAGTTCGTAAAATCAACACAGCCTCATTGATCTTTCCAGTTGTCCAATCTTCCACCGACAAGTGCACCAGCTCGCCAGCTTATGAATATGGTTGATTATATCAGGTTCAAAAGTGGTTGGAACATGATTTAGAACCCTAGGAATAGGGTGGGGTGCTGCAAAATCAACTCCTGAAGCCAATAACAAAAATATTACCACCAGCTCCTGAGGAGCTGTAAGAAACGATGTGGTGTAAGTTGCAATGCCATTTAGCTTGTGGCCACTGCAATGGATAAGCTTGAATCAAACCAGTCGCTGACCACGATACAACAACACAGTAACCATGGTCTTTTTTTGGTGGTTCAAGTCTTTGGAACATGCCTGGGTGACTCATCGGTGTCCAATCACTGTCCTAGACGTCTCCTTTTGTTGTGGAAGACCCATTTTTTATCACACGTGACGATCCGATCTAAAAAAAGATTGTTCTGGTTGCACTAAAGTAAAGAGAAACGATCTGCAAATCGTTTAAATCGTCGGAAAACAATTTATCGAGCTTTCTAACCATTCCAACATGTTCCAAACCATCAAAAACCGCATGGGAGCCAATGCCCAATCCATTGCCAAATGCCTGGTTGATTTTTCGATCTGTTTCGGTTGCGCTTTGATACAATTTGAATCCGTAGAGAAAAATTAGTCAAAAATCTCTCGATGACATCATAAAGTAATGAGCTAAAAAGAGGCAAAGGCATGAAATCAAAATTTGGGAAAAAATTAACAGCATTATTGTAAAATTCTTTATCGAGCAGTATATATCACCTCACAGTAGAATAAATATTTATCAAGAAATGGAGCTACCAGAA
>NW_019292629.1:35640-53335 GCF_000500325.1 Leptinotarsa decemlineata | reverse complement strand
CAATCGATCGCTTCAAAAACACTTCACTAACTTTTATCGAAAGCTTCTGATAATTCCTCTTCCATATTCTCTGTTTCACTATTACTGTAGTCGTTTAAATCAATGATGAATTTATTTTCACCATTAATATGGAAGTGTCCAATCTCCATATAGTCTTTTTCAACTAAAATTACTTTTTTAATCCTTTTCTGCCAGTCTTCTTCGGTAATATTAGATACTTCTTCTTTAATTAGCTCTATTACCTTCTTATCAAATTTTGGAAAATTATTTTCACACCTGATGCCCAAATCAACTTGATGGGATTGAAAACAAAAAATAGGGGGAAAGTCTAAGTATGGTGTGTCCATACTTTTCAGCAATACTCTCTCAAGGGCATACACGTTTTTGAATGTTTTTGTCTGTAAAACTTTAAGTAGTTGGTTTTTGGTATAGTCATCTTCAAAATACACAATTTTATCCAATAAAAAACTTTGTATTTCATCTTTCCTCAAAATTTTATTCGGTACCTTGATGAGCTGTCGCGAATGATAGGAAGCGTTGTCAAGAACTATTACACTATTCGTATCCAAATTTGGGATCAATGTGTTTTCAAACCATTCCTCGAAAATATCAACTTCAATGTTCTTTTGAAAGTCAACATTGCATCCTCAAGTTTTTTTCCACATAATTTCAAAGAATTTGGGACCCATCCTTCACTTCCTCCGCAATGCACAATGATTAATCGCGATCTTTTGTTTGCAGGCATGTTAGGCGTACGCATTCTTGAACCATCAGTCCACCCTTTCGTAACTGTGTCGTGAGTGTCATACCAAGTTTCGTCCAAATAGAAAGTTTGCCATTATTCTTGTCCATATTTAGTTATTTGTTATAAGTATTTATTACGCAATTCAACTATTCTTCTACTTTCCATAACTGCTTGACGTTTGTTTATTATTTTAAATCTAAATCCTAGTTTCTTTACCCAATTCTGAAGAGTTTTGTCACACGATTTCTATTCGTCACTGTGACATGACTTCAAATTTGATTTTATGACTCTTCAGACAATCATAAAACTCAGTTAGTAAAAATTATCCAATACCAACCACCAAGTCTACAATGCAGGTGGACTAGTTTGCTGCCGGTTCACTTCTATGTATTGGTTTATTGGCCTTTGAAAGTATCGCAAACTTCAAGAGTGCACAATATCGTATACGTCTAAGAAAAATAATATTTCGAAAAAAAAATTCGAAACATCTCTCAACATACCTACACAGTAGGTTTTGGTAAATGCCTGCTAGAAAACAACTACTTTCCCGACTAGTACCACACAAGGCATTGAATTATATCCGACAAATATTCATGCTTTGAAACACAGAATAGTCTAGTAGATGCTTGACATTGATACAGCAGCAAACCAAAACACCAAATGCGGAAAGCGTGTCCTGCTGCGGGATGAAAGAGGAGTATCTGCAAGACTATATCTTCTGTGAGCTAACTTGCATTAATGTCTGTCGAATATAACTGAATGTTCGGCGTGGTATTAGCCATGGAAATGCAGGCATTCCTGACAGGCATTTACCAAAACCTGTTGTATAGGTACGTTGACAGGGACGAATTTTTGGAAACATTTATTTTTTTATAAAGTTTGGTCAGGTTCTTCAAATATAAGTTTACTTTCGTTCAAGTAACGCTCAACGGAATATCGCCGAAAGGAAAAAAATATTGACAGAAGTAAGATTTCAGTAATGTCCTGATTGACCACTGTTTTATTTTTGATATTGAATTGTTGATATCAATTACTAATTGATGTTATAGAATATTATATGTTTGATGAATAGTGGCACTTTTTTAGAGTGATTTTTTTTTTCAGTTCAAGATGAAAACCTTTCACAGTACCTGGTATCATCTTCTCTTCCTCAAATTCCATCTCTGGGTTTTTTCGTAGACCGAATCTCTCAAAAATTCACCCCTGCCTCATCAGTTAGTCTGCCATCTAATTTGTTTACAACAAAATCTTTCCGATTCTTTTGTCTTCTTCCAACAGGAAAAGGCGTCCTGGAGATCATCCACCCATTCGTCCAATAAATATTTAAACAAGCTATCTCAAAATATCTTGCCGTTAAAAGTGTTTCCATAAAAGTGATTAAATTTAAAAATGCATTACCAGTGACAACAAGTAGATTTAGACATCGCAGAACGTTCAAAAGACACATTACTACTAAAAGCTGACGTCAAATGAGGGGATTATTTATTTTAATATGATTTTACATCGTAAGAGGCAGCACTTTGCCTGTTTTATGAAATCACTTAGGAAAATGTGTGATTAAAACGAATTTGATCTCGCGGAAAAGCCCCCCAAAGTGAATTTATGTTTGGAAGTATACTATACCTCTGTCTTCCAGACTACGTACTTTCAGAGACAACCGGTCAGATTATGGAGGTTACTTAACTTTGCGCGATGCCGGAGAAAATGTTCTTCCTTAACGAACGATGGTGACACACATTGTCTTCCGACTGTCCGAGTCTCTGCATATGATAATTCAAATGACAGTGACCTGTAAGAAGGCCTGTTGGATATCGCCCCTACTGTAGTCCAACTGTTTGGTATCAAGCTTCGAAGAGTGAATAAATGCTTTGGAGTGAACCAATCCTGGAAGATTCAGCCAGAATTCCATAAATCTTCTTGCCATTCAGATTCTGGTCCGATTAAGTCCTTAAAATTGTATGGATATTAGTCAATAAAGAACATTTTGATTTTGATTTTGGTCCGATTAAGCTGCTTGCAGGAATCCAGACCAGGGGCAATCTGTTTAGTCTTCCTATCAAGGAGAGTCGTTTTTGNTCTTTTTTCATTCCTTTAATTTTTATTTATTCAATTATTATATTTTTACTTGTAGGTTATTTCACTATCATTTCATTTCAGGTTTATTGTTGCTTAATATAATTGTTATTTTCAACTATTCTTTTTTAATTACTCTTTTTTACTTGTTTCAGGGATTTCAAATCATTTTATATAGTAGACAATGGAAGTCCGAACTAGTGAAACTGAAATGATAATAATAGCTTTATTGTCCAACAGTAACCCATTTATAGTGCAATACAAAATTATATTCACAATGCTCAAATTAAAACAAAGAGAAATGAATGAATACAAAAACAATTCTTATTACCTAAATTAAGTACATGTTTGCAACGCTAATAAGATTATGAAGGTTTGTAGAGAATATATCACAATGGGAACAAATACGAGTAGTATTGAAATTCATTCACATGACATGTTCGAAAATTGTGCATTATATTATTTTTTGCTCTGAAAGGTTAAAAAATGACCTGAAATCGTTAAATTGACCGTGGTACATTAAAGTTAATTTGTTTCAGAATTATGGGACAGGCTAATCTCTCATTCACTAACTTGAATCAGAAAACTTTTTTGAACTCTTTCGAAGCTTATGGAGTCTATGGAATGGACTCCAAACGATACTTGCATATTCGATATTCGAACGTACGTAGCTGTAATACAACAGCTTCATAGCTGTAATATCATGAAAGTTTCTGCGATTTCTAACAATAAAATCATGAGCCCTTCAGGACTCAGATACTTTCCGTGAAATATGTCTTACAAATGTTAATTTTTGGTCAGATATTACCCCTAGGACTTTGATATCATTGCATATCAGAAGGTCTGAATTAGATACGAAAAGAAATATAACTTATAACTGCAAATTTCTCTGCATTAAATTCCAATCTATTACTGCGGCACCAAGCATCAAGAAACTAATTGAGATTCACTTCGTTCTTAGTTACAGAAAATAGCTGACTTCGTTTTCCAATAAAACTGCTCAATATATAGCAAAAACTGCCTCTTGTGCATCAAACCAGTATCGAGTTGAATTTGCCAGTTATGAATAATGATCTGCTTCGATCTATGGTCTGATATATTCTTTATGTTACTGCAGAAATTGAATACGAATTATGTTTGTTATTGAATCATTCAAGATGGCGACGAAGATAATTTTTACAAAATAAATTGTAAAATGTTATTGTTAAAGTGAAGAGAAATTGAGATTTGATTTTTCTGCCAACTTTCTTGACTGTTTCTGAGACTAGATGGTCAAGATATAATGTGAATTTCACTAGTTCGGACTTCCATTGTTTACTATATAAAATGATTTGAAATCCCTGAAACAACTAAAGAAGAATAATTAAAAATGAATAGCTGAAACTTACAATTATATTAAGCAAAATAAACCTAAAATGAAATAATAGTGAAATAAACTACAAGTAAAAATATAACAATTGAATGAATAAAAACAAAATAAAAATAAAGGAATGAAAAAAGAAAATAAAAATAAAAAGGGTAGAGATTCCCAGTCACGTTAGTTCACGACGTTTCGATTGTTAGTATCTACAATCGTCTTCGGGTGATGACTGACATAAAATATATACGCATGCGCAGACACTGTGGTTGTGTCACTTATGGAAACTTATGAAATTATTGTATTTTTGCCGATTCTTGATAAGTGTACAAAGTATTAAATAAATCTGTGTGTTTAAAGTTAGTCAAAATCTTGTTAAAAAAGATCCAACTATAAGAGGTATCAATCAATAAAGAGTGACCAGCTCACTTTTATCGTCTTGATAAAATGTTGTATTGCTTCACGCATATTTCCCTTCAATTTTTTATTTTCTTGGTAGTTCTGACCATTTCCAACAAATAGTCAGTCTGATACATTAGCGCAGTATCAGTTCCAATCTGAAATTTTGCGAGGGATAAATTCAAGTCCGCAACATCAATCCATTCATAATTCAGTTCTCCCCTTTTTTCTGCAGGATAAACGAGGCGGTGTAAGGTTACCGCCCCAGCCGGTCATAGGCAATCATAATATGAGAGCAGATTCGAACCGCCTTCACTACTGAGGGGTTGTTATTGTCTATCGATGTGGATACATCAGTGGTGTTTGGTAAGAGTGAAACTTTCGTTAAACAAACGCTTTTTTAGTTCATGGTTTTCAATAGATTTTTTCATGAATATAGTATTTTTCACTTTTCCAGAAGGGTCGTTTTCATTTTTTCTTCACTTGCTTTTGAACATGACAGTTTTGTCACAATAACTTTGTTTGAAAGTAAATTTCAATTCAACTAATGTTGAAAATTACCTTCTTGAAGCAAAGTGACATTTTATTTGCCAATTGAATTCAATATCGATTATGTATTTCACAATCGGAATAATTAGAATTGTAGTTTTTTCCGAAAATCCAAATTTCTTTCTGCCAAAATCAAATATAACATGATTTGCGGAACTTGCTAACAATATTTTCTATAACGATGTTTATTTGTTTCTAGGGAAGGTTTTTTTGACTATCTTAATTGTTAAAGCACAAGAAATTCAATCTGAGTCATGGTTGAGGCCCCACGTTGGGCGCCAAATTCGTTTATAATTTTTTAGACGATAATATTCCTTATGAAACTTTAAATATTTTCAATCATCGCTGCTATATTTTATTGGAGCTTCAATTATCAGTTTCGTTTTTGAATTATTTCAAGAATTGATGGGTTTGAAAATAATATGGTAACACTTTGTGATTCGAAGTTATCATAACCTTTCAAAGGTTTTCATGTATTGGTATCACCTGTTTTTTTTGAATTTCCCCAAAATTTGACACGCTAAAGGAAAGTGTTGGGTGAACGAAAATATATCTTATGCAACTTTCTTTATTTTCAGTTGCTCAGTAGGTAATCAAAGTAAAGACTGAAATTTTCTTTTTTTAGTGGATATTTTCTAAACAGGCATGTAAAAAATAGCATTTTCATAAGAAAATCAATAACTCGAAAACAGTTATAGTTAGATACATAGTACCTTATATGAAATCATATAATTTTTTCCTGACCAATTCAAAAGTGTAACAAAATACACGGTATTCTATTTATAAAAAAACACAATTTCGATATGTCACACTTTTTTGAGCCACCCTGTAGACTCCAAAATGATTTTTCTTCTGCAGCCTCAATTAATATACATATAATGAAATGGTGAACATAACATAACAACGGTGAAAGATACGAGAGATGAAACCTCACCTCAAAAAAGTTTGTTTTCTATTCCGTTGAATTTTGTCTTGCAAGTTTAGGTCACTTGTTTCGTGTTTTTGTACGGGACGAACATAAAAAACTTGTTCGGAGTTTTGAATGATGTATAAGTATAGTCGAAGTAAACGATATTGTGCACTCTTAAAATTGGCGGCACTCTCAAAGGTCAAAAAACCAATACATAGAAATGAACCGGTAGCGAACTAGTCCTCGTGACTGTAGACTTCGTATTGGATAATTTTTACTAATCGAGTTTCATGATTGGCTGAAGAGTCATAAAATAAAATTTGAAGTCATGTTACGGTGACGAAAAGAAATTGGAAATGAGGGGAGCAACATCATATTTGACCGAAATTCCTGTCTCAACTGTACTTAAAATAGTCAAAAACTAACCTTACGAACGCAAGACGCGATGTGATACAGGATTACCAAAACCTTTAGATGTTCATGTAATAAAATCATTGAAAAAAACAATAAATGACTGTTACAAAAGCAATGAGATTCCTACAACTGAAATGATAAGGAAGAAATCGAATACTTCCGGCCATAACGTGACTTGCTGTGATAAAACTCTTCAGAATTGGATAAAGAAACTAAGATTTAGATTTGAAATGATAAACAAATGTCAAGCAATTATAGAAAGCAGAAGAATAGTGGAATTGCGTAACAAATACTTGATTTGGACGAAACTTGGTATGACACTCATGACACAGTTACGAAAGGATGGACTGATGGTTCGAGAATGTGTAAGCCTAACATGCCTGCAAGCAAAGTATAATAGTTCTTGACAATACTTCCTATCATTGGCAACAGCTCATCAAAGTACTGAATAAAAATTCGAGGAAAGATGAAATACTTAGTTTTTTAATGGATAACAATTTGTATATTGAAGTCTACTAGACCAAAAACTGACTACTTGAAGTTTTACATACAAAAACATTTGAAAAAGTGTATGCCCTTGAGAGTATTGCTGAAAAGTATGGACACACCATACTGTGACGTCCCTCATATTTTTGTGTTTTCAATCCCATCGAGTTGATTTGGGGAAAATTGAAACAAAGTGTCAGGCTCAAAAATAATTTTCCAAAATTTGATAAAAAGGTAATAGAGCTAATTAAAGAAGGCGTATCTAATATAACCGAAGAACACTGGCAGACAAGGATTAAAAAAGTAAGTTTAGTTGAAAAATACTATATATGGAGATTGGACACTTCCATATTAATGGTGGAAATAAATTCATTATTGATTTAAATGACGACAGTGATAGTGAAACAAAGAATATGGAAGAGGGTTTTTCAGAAGCTTTCGAAGAAAGTTTGTGAAATGTTTAACAATCGATTGTATACAAATGTGAGTATTTGGCGCTAATTTGAAACATATAAAGTGTATTTATTTCATACTCATGATGCACTATTTGGAACCCTTGGTGTAGTAATAAATATTACTGGAGTTTTTTCCCAACACCAATTTGTTATTCACCAAATATTTATTTTTAACACCTCGACACGATTTGGTGTTAGGAAAAACTCCAGTAATATTTATTTATTTCATACTGAACTTTTATTTTTGCGGAAATATGATATATGTTGTAATCATATTTCTCAATATTATAGAACAGTTTTTCAAAATCTGACTTCACGCTTATTGTTTTTTGTGGCCCCCCAAAAACGTAGGGGCTTTAAGCTATAGCTTATGCGGCTTATACGTTAATCCTGCACTGTTTAGGTTCCATCGATTCATTTTTACCCTTTCTGATGTCACACATGTTTTTTGCGCGTTTCATTGTCTTTTTTAAACTTTTATCATTTTTTGATATTATATTCAGAAAATATTTTGCATATGCGATAATAAATATAAAGGGTAATTATAACCAAGTATATGTATATACGTGTCCTGTTGAACGAATGTAAAACCGACATCACATTGCGATACTTCACTCATGAGTTACAATCAATTAACGCGCAGTCACAAAACCGCCACCAAAATCAAAACAGAATTCATTCGATTTCGGTCAGGAGCGAGAAAATCTGGCAAATCACGCAGAAAACCAATTCCATCTCGATAATGGCCAAGTGTTACATTGTGATCGTGTAATTAGGCAGCACCCCGACCGTGTAAATCGTATAAATGACAATTGAACGAATACGCCCGTGGTGCGAATAGTTTCGATTGTCTAAACAAGCGAATAACGAGTCTGGCGACAACCGACAATGCGACTCTTAATGCGAAGGGTGCTTATCCAATTTTGATATGCCCAATAATGCCGCGCACCCTTCCTAGATGAAGTGTATTTATACAGAGGAATAATGTCGTTTGTTCGAGTGTATTATTGATTTGGCGGGTGCGACTTGTTTTGCTGTTGTTTATCGTGTTTACAAAGTAGCGGATGACAGTATATTGAGTACAATATTCAGTCCAACGATGATAAAATACCTATATAAGGAAATAGGAAAAATATTCTGTTATGCTTCTAATTATATCGACACCTTCTACTATACTGTCTTCTAATAGAAAATAATGAATGATCATTATAAATGCAAAACGCAGAGAAAGTGCACAAACAAAATTTTGTCATATGTTACATCAGATATAGGCGGGTTTATGATATTTTACCAGGTATACCCGATTTTCGTATTGCAAACAGATTTACGAGTTTTCGGGTCTTTTTCTACCTGCAGTGACGTGCGTTTGGTGCGAATACTTCTATGAACTAATAACTATGTGTGTGTAGACTACATATTCCGTGAAACAAGCTTTATTTGAACATACATACTATGGACGATAGTTCTTATTTATTCATACTTCCATCAAAAAGTACGTTTTTTTGTTGAATCCACTTGAAACTATCTGCTATTCTCCACTTAAAACTATCTGCTATTTTCCATGTATCACTCGAGCAGGAGTCGTAATGGCAGCAGAAATTCATTTTAGAACCAATTCAGGATTGTACAGAAGCAAGGGTTAAAAATTTTTATTTTTTCATCTTGGAAATTCTGACTTTGTAACTCGAAATTTCGAGATAAAAATCGAATTTTCGAGTCAAAGGTCAAAATGTCGAGAAAAAAGTCGTAATTTTGAGTCAAAGTCGAAATTGTGAGATTAATGTCGAAATTATAAGTTAAAAGTCAAAAATTCGAGGTTAAAATCGGAATTTTGAGATCAAAGTCGAAATTTCCAATGAAAAATCGAAACGTCGATATTAAAGTTCAGATTTGGAGTTGAAAGTAGCGAATTAAAAGTCGAAATATCGAGATTAAAATCTAAAATCCGAGATGAAAGACGTAATTTCGAATTAAAATTTAAAATCGCAAGATTAAAGTCGAATTTATGAGTTTAAAGCCGAAAATTAGAGGTTAAAATCGGAATTTTGAGATGAAAGTTGAAATTTCCAATTAAAAATCGAAACGTCGGGTTTAAAGTTCAGATTTCGAGTTAAAAGTCGAAATGTCGAGATAAGAGTCGAAATTCCAAGATGAAAGTTGTAATTTTCAGTTAAAATTTAAAATCGCAAGATTAAATCGAAATTATGAGTTTCAAATCGAAAATTCGAGATTAAACTAGGAATTTTGAGATTAAAATCGAAATTTCCAGTCAAAAGTTGAAATTACGAGGTTGAAGTCGAAACATCGAGATTAAACTTGGAATTAAACCAGAATTATTTAAATTAAAGTCAAAATTTCGATTTTGAAGTCGTAATTTTGAGTGAGGGCGATGACATGTCCCCTTATAAAGATGACATCTATTGGATCGAAATAGAACTCAATGCTAGAATATCGAATGGACTCCTCGGTCAAGCTTCGAAATCGATCGCTGACGAGCTTCCTTTTCTGTCTTCCACTACAGCCTTAACTGCAAGTCAACTAGTTGTAAAGTAAAGCTCAAACACAACACATTCATGATTCAATAACAGACAGTGCTTTTTCGACACGCCATAGGCCTCATCTGTGGTGCTAGGCTGAACCACAAGGAGAGATGTCATCGCCCTTAGCTACTTAGTTTTTTTAGGGTAGTTGAGTCCAGAAATGCATTTTTCGTTAAGCCTAGTATCACCGGTGAGGAATATTTTATCGCCCTCACTGAAAATTACAACTTCAAACTCGAAATTTCGACTTTAATATGTTTTTAACTTTATTGTCGGAATTTCCAAGGAACAGTGTAACAGGTATTTGGCCTTTCTGCGCTTCCGTAGAATTGTAACCCAGGAAACATTTCGTGAATTATCGTTTTATATTCGTTTTCCATCCACAGTTTTCGTGTTACTGGACGAAACAGTTGCGAATAAAACTAAAGAGTGGGAATCGACCAACCGTGGAGCAAGACACTGGGAGTTAGTGTAAGTGACGGTAACTCGACACCGAAAATGTCCATTTCTATCGGTGCAAACAACCCCAGAGACCAGTTTTGCTATCCGGGAGGTGCTGCTTTATAATACTGCCACGCGTCCGGCCCATCTTCGTTTACGTCTCTGGAGAACTTAACATTTTTTGGCCTGGCAAATCATATTTATTTTTGAACCGGAAAACGTTCTCCTCTTTCACTAGATTTTATGGATCTGTCACTTTATATTTGATAATATTGATATTTTTCGACGTTCTCGGGTTAATTTCGCATGGGAAACGTTGAGGGTGAATTTTTGACCGTTTAGGCAAGGGTAGTTGTATTAGATAAACTGTTGGTTTGTCAATCATGCCTTGGATTGCTGGAATTCTACGAAAAATACAGAATTCACTGATTATGTTCAAATCGAAATATCCTTATGCAAAACAAGAACATTCTAAAGATGTTATCATCACTGTCAGTTATCGATTCCTGAATATGCGGCATTTTTGCATTCAAAATTATATACAGTGTGACCAGTGAAGTCCACATCATATGGGAATTTTTTACTAATAGCTTTACTCGAAATTTTACATCAATCTCTGTTTCGATCGTGACGAAAAGTAACCTAAAAATGTAACAGTCATGTTATTAGCATTATCTGTCAAATTTTAATGGAAAAATCGAAAATTTCAAAGTATCTATGAAAGTTTTTTGAGAAAGTTTGTCTAAACACAATTATCAGTTTATATGCAAAATTTAAGCTGTATAAAATGGTTTAGATTTATTTATTTTTTTGGAAATCATACCACTGTTGCTATATCTTCCGAATTTTGAAAATAGATAACGGCCACAAAATGAGACATGTCTGGAGGGAAATTGGAATGCTGTCCAAATCAAGGAATTGTCTTGGAAAAAATGCAAACTGCAAATCAATGCAAATTGAAGGTTCTCCACGGTACAGATTTAGTACGCAATAAGGGGCGGTCCTTATGGCCGGCTATGATTCATTCTGTTTGGAAGCCCATTCCCAAGAATGAGGATCCAGCCAGTCATTCTGATCTCTGAATTATCAGTTTACTCCAAGCCATGAGTAAAATTTTTGAAAAGGTGATTTATTCACAAATTGATTAATATTTCAATACTGTTGTGTTTTCCCCGTGTGTTGACCAATAAGAGAGTAAACTGAATAATGAAACTTAACTTTATTCCACTTCAAATACAACAAACACTTCAACTAGAACTTCAACAATTATTTGATTATCTATCGCCTCACTAGATCACTTCGCGTACCGCACTGTAACGTGCACTTGACTGTGTCGATACGCTCGCGGCTAGCGTTTAAATATCCTAATCGAATGCCGTAGAAATTTTGCCGAAGTTCCGTCGGAATCGGTATAATTATTCTCGCTGATTCTAGAGTGGCAGGAAACGCGCTCTCTTAGCTACGTCACGTTTGGTTTATGGCTACCAGTTACAGCCGGTGTTATTTCCTTTCGGGCATGATTGACAACAATAATAATAATCTGTTATCACCATCGCAATGTGATTTTAGGCAGGGCTATAGTACAGGTACAGCTCGTGGCTACTGTTACACAAGATATTGTTGAGAGACTTGATAAGAGAATGATTAGTACTCTGGTTTCACTAGATTTTTCTAAAGCATTCGATACCGCCAATCATGAGCTGATTTGCATGAAATTTAAATGTCTTGATTTTGATAGTGCTGCCCTATTTCTCATCTAGTTTCATTTACTGGGAAGATCTCAAAAAGTTTTTTTACAGTCATTAATCTCTATCTCTTAATATTCTATCTGGAGTACTGTAGGGTTCCATTTTGGGACCTTTACTGTTTATCATTTATACTACTGACATCCAGAATAGTAAAATACAGGTCTATGCTGATAATACATACAGTTATAAAATATGCATTTTAAAATCGATGAGTATGCTGAGGCACAAAATCTCTTCAACATTGATCTAGATTTGATCATTTATGATGATGCATTTTGGATCGCAGAAGAACCGTAAACTTGAAGAAAACAAGTTCCACTTAGAACTAGATCATATTATGTTGACTCCTGTCATTACAGCTAAAAAATTGCTGCTGATAGTTTAGTGCTAAGCCACTTCTACTACTGTGACTTCATATATGGCCCATCTTCTTTGATTCAAATAAAAGAAGGATACAAAAAAATCAAAATTCTTGTTGCCGTCTAATTTATGGAATTCGTAAGTATGATTCCATTTCTGAAGCCTTTAAAAACTCCCGCTGGCTCAATATGAAAAACCATATAATTCATCATTTGGGTTGTTTTGTTGAAAAATTTATTACTTTTCCCCATCCTCCCCCTTCAATACAAAAACGAATTTTGCGTAGATATATCTACTTTATTGATATTAAAAATAAAAACAAATTTACTATGCCACAACATTGCACTGCACTGTTTCAGAGATCATTTCTTTTCGGTGCTGTGAAACTATACAATTCATTGTATGAGCAATTGAAGAGATTTAGTATCAGTAAATTCAAATAGGTACAGATATAAAAATTATATCTATGAATGCCAGTAATCTTAATTTTTGCTTATTGGACAAATCAATAATGACATTTGATGGTGGTTTATTTGCCTTGTCCTTGATCTACTTGTAATTTTTAGATTATACAAATTCAAATTGAAATAATGCAACTGCGCTGAATATAATGGATTGGAAATCTCGTTTTCATTCTCTTTGTCGCTGAAAAAGAGGGTGACGTCACGATTAGCTTCGATCTAATAGTGCTTCAAGTATGTACCTACTCCATCACCTGAAGAATATGAATTGATGGTAAAGTTCTCGCGTCTCGTTGTTGTTATTCGTTAATTATACATGAGTTTTTCTCTCATTCGAAAATGATGAAAATTACTTTTGCTGTCGGATTAACAATCGAGGAAAACAGAGTTCGGGCTGGTCGGCTATGGTCGAATGGAAGTATACGCGGTGTTGCATGGAAATTATTCGAATCGTACTGTTTTTATAGACAACAGCTATTCTGAAAACGAGAAAATTCATTTTGGGGTACATCAAGGTTCTCTCCTTTGCCCACTTTTATTCATTGTCTATATCAATGACATATTTCATCACATGTGTCCAATCAAATGTATTTGTTATGCAGCTGATTGCTCCCTTTATGCTTCTGGCAAGAAACTTGATCACTTGGAAAAAATTTCGCATGATTTTTTAAGAAAAGATGAAACATGGTTCGTTTCTAATTGGTTGAAACTCAATGAAAACAAAACTCAGAATATTGTTTTTTCAACCAACAATACGACTGCAAACAGTTCAGAAGTTAAACTACTTGGAATTGTTATGAATGACAAATTAAAATGGTCGGCGCATATCGATCACCTGAGTAAAAAATTAAACTCTCTCTATTGGGAAACGCCGTAGAATCTGTGAGAATTTTTAGGCTCCAGAAACAAGCTTTACGAATAATATCTAAATCCAATTATAGTGACAGTTGTCGGTCCATATTTGAAAACCTGGAAATACTCACCTCACCGTGTATTTATTTCCTCAATTATTTGCTGGATATTCATAGAAATAAAGAAAAACTTGAAAAAAAAATTCATATCACAATATCACTTGATTCGACCAACTAGACGTCGTTTATTGACTTCTGAACGCAATACCTTGGACGTGAAGTTGTATAATAAATTACTATTAACGCCTAGCGTTACCGTATGGTCACAAGTGGTTAAGCTTTCTGTAAAGGGTGCTGCGGCTCTATTTTTTGGCCGCTTGGAGAGACGGCGCTGTCAGTCTCTTAAAAATAGTTCAACAATAGTTCATAACAGGTATAGACGACATTTGTACCAGACACGTGTGCGTGTAATATATTTAGGTGTTTTTGCTGTTGCGTAAAAGTGCTATGGAGCCAAACTGTGTGTAAGTATATAGATCGAGTTTCTTCAAAACTGTTTCTAACTTTATTAGCTCATGAGAAGAAATATCAAATATCTGACAGACAACTTAGAGCTCAAGTCGAAATAAAACTCCTGGACAACTCCAGAGTTGGTGGGTGCAGTTCTGATGATGTGTCGCGAAGTCTTGGATCACTTCATGCTTCACCAAAACATAAGTCTTGTTCGTCATCACAAAACAAAGTACCTTCGATAACACAACTTACTGTTGATGTAGAGGACTTTGACTGGGTCCAATGCGATTTGCAGTCAAATCACCAAATTTTTGCAACATGTGAGTTCAAGCCATATCAACATTTAATTTCTGTGGAATTATTAGAATTGTTTATCGATGACGACATTATACAAATGATGATCGAGAAAACGTCTAGATATGCCTTATTCAAAAACTGTTCCGACCCTAAAGTATCTGTAGAAGAAATGAAATGCTACATTGGCAATACTTATTATTAGTGAGTATAATGATTTACCAGGAAAAAGGTTTTAGTGGGACTCGAATAATGACATGAGAAATGAAATGGTTTACATGTCTATGCACAGGGACCAATTTTTGCAAATTTCATGTTTTATTCATTTCGCTGATAATAATAAACCAGAGCTGTCTGATGAAGTGTGGAAAATGTGTCCACTAATGAACAAGATTAAGAAAAAGTTTTCAGCTTATTTTGAGCCTGAAGAGCATCTATGTTATGACGAATCTATGATTCGATATTTTGGAAAACACAGCTGCAAGCAGTTTATCCGAGGTAAACAAGTTCGTTTCGGCTATAAAATGTGGTATATGAATATGGCTTCTGGTTACCTCATCAACTTTGTAAT
Source organism: Leptinotarsa decemlineata (assembly GCF_000500325.1). Classification (NCBI taxonomy): domain Eukaryota; kingdom Metazoa; phylum Arthropoda; class Insecta; order Coleoptera; family Chrysomelidae; genus Leptinotarsa; species Leptinotarsa decemlineata. Next base: position 38,168 of record NW_019292629.1, on the reverse strand, counting down.
GTATCAGGGAAATAACCCCCGCCACTCCCCTGAAAATGAATTATTATTTGATGGTGAAAATGCTAGAGGAAATAGAAAGAGTAAAAGGTTTACATAAACTATATTTCGACAACTTATTTACAGGCGTAAAGCTTCTTGAATATTTACGAGATAAAGGGTATCACGGTACTGGAACTGTGCATGAAAATATATTGCCTAAGGCATGCTCTCTCACAGGAAAGAAGACCTTTGAGAATAAACCGAGAGGTACTATCGAAGCTATTCATGATAAGGGAAATGGGAATTCATATGTTCGCTGGACTGATAATGAAGTTGTTCCTCTGGCATCAACATGTTTTGGAGTACAACCAATGTGATCTGTGCGCCGAGATTCAAATGCCGAGAAAAAAGTAGTTCAAGTGCCTCGGCCATTTGTGATTGGGTGGCGTTGAAAAGTGGTGGTGGAGCATATTTACGTGGCTAATGGATGCCTGTGTGCACCTCCACAAGAAATCTGGAGGGACTCTTCCGCAACTGGAGTTTAGAAGGAAAATTGCGAAATTTTATTTGAACTCTTTCGGAGTTCCATCAAAAGGTCCTGGTAGTTTCCACATGTTCAAGCTCAGTTTCCTTGAACAGGGTATCTGATGATATGCGTTATGATGAAAGTGATCATTTGGTTATTCGAGTTCCCCAAAACAAACGGCGATGTTGTGCCGGAGAGGGCTGTTCCGCAATGGGTGAAAAAATGTGCAAAAATGCGATGTGGGTGTTTGTATTGATTGTTTTTCTATATTTCATAAGAAGTAGATGTTAGGCTAAAATAACGGTTTTTGTTTTTTACTTAAAATAAATGACACTTAATAATTGTTCGTATTTTTTCTTCAAGTATTATAAATAGGTAGTTAAACCGCCCAGTGTTACCATATGGTCACATCTAATTTTGGCTACAGTAATAAAAATAAAAATTGCTGTTAATTCCTTACATTGCATCCTGAAAATCTAAAAATACTTCAGNGCTACTGGTGCTGTCATTATCTAAGCTCTACTCAACAGTTTGAGTTCTCGTACGTAAAACCATCAACCGCGACCCCTTCCTGGATTCGACGATTAATCCACTTTTACAAAAAATGGCAAACATTGAAACAACATGACATTCAAGTTTATAGAGGTGTTAAGTCCCACTCAGTCAACCGATAAATTCCAGTCAAACACCACCCCTGATGCCATAAATTCGACTACCCCCGAACGCGCGTCCAGGGTGTCCCTACACGATGTAAAACGACACGCGATTGACATGAGAAAATGTATTCGAAGGTCTTTTTATGTAGTTCCGCGTAACCGGATATTCTAATGATAATTGGAAAGGAGCCTATAAATTGAATTTTCTCCCTTGATTTTGTCTGAGGGTAATTAGATTTGTTCGGTAATTGGTAATTGGTAGGTACGTCAGAAATTTAATGCGGTTTATTAGGTTGGCGTCGGAATCAGCGTCATTATAATTCGATTAGTACTGATAACGGATCATGAATGGCTTCTGTTCGCGATAATTAACGTCCTGTAACAACGCGTCAAGGAATAATGCAGAATATCAGGAAATTCATATTCAATTTTGAAAAAATAAATATTTCGAAATCGAATCTCGAAACATTTATCTCCCTTAACATACCTACACGGTAAGGTCTGGTAAATGCCTATCGGAAAACAACTTCTCCGGCTAATACGACGCTAAACATTATATTTTATTCTACAGACATTTATGTAAAATATAAAAGTGACTAAAAAGGTAAACACCCATTAATATTGAAAATATTTCAATAATGTTTTGCATATGTATTTATGTTGGAGCTATTAAAAAGCCATTGAAATTTCAGCCGTATCGGAAGCTATTCTATTTTTTTAACTGTTTTTTTTTTTGTGTGAGCATTTACCATTTCTCTAATTTCTATTCTTATTTTTACTTTAATTGTCGAAGAGTTTGTTGTAAAGTGTTTCATATATGTTATCAGGCATGGACCCAAGAAGGTCAAGAACACAGAGCTAGGGGCAACGATCGTCGCAGAAGAACAACAGCTGAGGATCGCCGATTAAGACTTTAACATACTTTATATACTATAACAATTTTCAATTGAAGGTAACTCATATACAAATTGAACTGAGAGCTAACGGTAACAATGTTGAATGTTACAACTAAATTCTTACCGAGGTCATTTTTATTGTCTATGCATCGCCATTGTAAATAACTGAAAAATAAGATGATTCCATAAAATTTGCCCCCCGTAACAAGATAGCTTCTGCATATCGAAAGAATGTATGAGCGAATAGGTGAACCAGTTCGTTAATTACTTTGAACCATCGTTAAACTGATCCACACTTCGCAGGTCTATTATATTTGAGTCCTTAAAATGCCATAACTAGTCATTCGGTTTCTTAATTATCAAGCGTCCTCATGTGCATAGGCGGAATAAGTTCTGTTTCTTGTGAAGGTGACTTTGTTTTGTATTTATTAATTATATTTTATTATATTTATTAAATAGACTGTTATATTT